>PVJA010002825.1:0-101897 GCA_004027025.1 Myocastor coypus | reverse complement strand
GAAGAAGAAGAAGAAGAAGAAGAAGAAGAAGAAGAAGAAGAAGAAGAAGAAGAAGAAGAAGAAGAAGAAGAAGAAGAAGAAGAAGAGCAGGAGGCGGAAGAAGGGCCAGCCAGATAGCTCAGTTGACTAAAGTACCTGTTGTGTGATTAGAGTGCAGCAGCTGGGGCTCAATCCCCAGCAGGCCATGCCAACCCCACACCCAGGGCAAACTGAGACAATGATTGAGACTGGGCATGGTGGTTCATGCCTGTAATCTCAGCACTTGAGAGGTCGAAAACAGGAGAATTGCTGTCTGATCTAGGCAGTGAGACCCTGGAGACCCTGTACTAAATGAAAACAGAAAAAAAAAAAAAGATGAACAAACTGTGAGCTACAATTGGGTATGGCTTTCAGCTGTTCAATTATTGGTAATCTAAATGAAGCAATAGCAAAGTAGCAAAACTTGAAAGAGAACATAGTGGTTGGGATATGGGATTATGGGGTTTCAACATTTGGAATAACGTAAGATTCAAATATCTAGAATTACATGAATAAGACAGAATAGAAAAGTATCAGAAAACTTCAAGAGAAATAGAGCTTGGCGAAGAAGAAAAAGTAAAAAAGAATTAAAAGAAAAAAGAATTGAGAAAGGTAATGCAATCAAAATGAAGATGGTAGTTTCACAGAGGATGATGGAAAACTATGAGAAGTCCCATGCTTCTGTGTGCCAGTGACAGAAGGTGATCACTCAGCAGCATATCTGACACAGTCGCATAACCCAAAGACACTGGAAAGAGCATGTAATGCAATGCTTCCTTCACATGGGATAGAAATTCAGAGACAAAAGAGGGACAGATGACCAAGGCTACAGCTCTTATAAATTTGAGTCAGAATAAGAGCTCACATCTTCTAGCATCTCTTTTGATTCTGCTGAATTCTTGCAACATAAGTCCAGACCTTCTGTAAAAAAGAGGAGCCACATGGCTAGTCACTGAGACCAGAGCCGAAGCCTGTAGGAAACATCTGGACCATGGTTCCTGGTACTATAGAATCAATCCAAGCTAACGTGCAGCAGTTTTTGCATTAGTCATCCACAGTCTTTGTCACAAAGGCAAATGCAATTATGCCAGGCATGCTGTTCTGGGGAGCCTTTGACCTGATTAACAGACCATCACAAGACCATGACTAGAGTATGGTGGATGATTTTGGGGTGTGTAGGTCTAGCAATAACGGGGTTAAAGTGTGACCAGGTGGGAACAGGGGAGGAAAACACAGAGTGATCTGTGAGGAGCATAAACTAAGCTGTTGTCTTTTGTGCAAATACATACCCACGCCCACGCGCCTGCACACTTGCGCACATTCACACAAACACACAAGGCCCAGTCCTGCTAAGCAGCATCTCTCTTGTGTGATTTTTGTTTATTAAATGAAGGATGGTTTATTAACCTCATAAGCAACCCCCACTCCAAGAAGCTAAACAGCATATTAGTCTGTGCAAAAGTTCCCTTTGCGTAGATCCGGAGAGAAGTTACCCATGGGCAGGTATCTGTTTCTGTGCAAGCCAAAAATAAATATTGATACTGCGTTAATGGGCTGTGTCTCACTTAAGCTCCATTAAACTTCGAGCACTTGCAAGAAAACAGCCCATTGATGGCTGAGGAAGGGGGAAGAGGCTTTATAAAAGGTGGCAGTGTGGAAGGTACACAGAGCCTGGGCACTGCTGCGCGCTTCTCAACCAGGAAGCTCTTATGTGATTCCCCAACCCCGAGGAGACCCGCTCCACCTCCTGGCTAAGGAGGAACGGAGAAGCTAGTCCCCAACTGGATGCAATCTTGCCAACCTGTCCTTTTTATAAAGAATAGCTGTGTATTTTGGAAAGCTTCTCTGTAGACGACCATATTTTCCAGGAACCCGAGTCCCTAAAGTATAGAAAACAAATGAATTGAGCATCCAAATTAGGATATTTCTTCCTATACCACTTTTCTCAAAGCAATTCAAGTGCAGACACTGAGGTCAGTATTGTTGCCTTTTATATTTATAATCCTGCTTTTAGGAGAGAAGTATTTGATTTACTGCATGAAAGTATTTTACAGCTTTAAGTACTGAAATTCCTTGGAATAAGGAACATCACAGCTGCTTAATTTACACAAGGGATATTAGGACTATTTAATAGCATGTAAACATTTTATAAGGCAAGTTCAAATTGCAGGCCATATTTAATATACGTTAGCAAACTGGACCACAAATGGATTCTAGTTCTCATTTATTAGCCCAGTCTTTCTTACAGCATCAAAAGTGAATCAAGTTTTAAAAGGTGTTAAGAGTTTTCAATACGGTTTGTGACACTAGGCACAATAGGTAAGTCTGCATTAAAAAACAGCATGTGAATTAATTCCAGAACCACGAAAACTAGGAGCCTCCAAATGGTGTGGCTTCTAGGGCTGCATCAGTAGGAGCTCCTGGGTTCTGGCCCTAGAAGAGCTCAAAGCCCATGGAGCCACCTGGATAAATACTTGGAAAGAACACGGTGTGTGTAGGGAGTTGTTTCTTGTCACAACAAACCAGTGGGAAAAGGCTTCACTTTCAAAATGGAAATCTAGGAAGTAACATTAGGCTAGGTCTGAGGGATGTTACTTATTTATCAAGACGTAACAGCATGTTGTGAAAGTCGAAAGTCCCTGTGGGGTGGACCTGTGCTCCTGTTTCCCTAGAATCCCTCCAGAGAATGCTGTTGCTAATTCTTACTGGAAGCTGCATGCCAAGGTAGGCTCAATAGCTCCTTCCAGCCCCCACAAAGGTTGTGACAGGACCTCAGAGAGCTGCACATAAGCTCAGGGAAGCAAACTAGCCTAACCTGGTGTTCAGAGAAGACTCTCATGGACTAAAGCTATGGTGCTGGAGAGGAGGCTGAAGCTGGGAGCTGCTGTTGCTTTGCTGCCTCCTGTGAAGAGTGAGGCCAGCTCAGAGACAGAGATGACAGCACACGCAGGGCTCTGCCGCAAGCCTGGATTCCCGTTATGAGAAACCTTTTCTTAAGTCTGAGTTCTCTGGGCCAAAAAATTCCATTTGTGACTTTTAAATAGACATCAGTCTCATGCACATGCTTAGAATAGCCCCACAGCCTGCTGGGAAAATTCTCCCGCTTTGAGCTTTGAGACTCAATAAGGAAGATATCTTATTGTAAGGTAAGCCACAAACACCTACCCCAGCTCTTGATTTCTGGCTGTTTCCAAGCAGATTTCTGAGAAAAGAAGCCAACATGGATTTCTTTCTCCCTGGAGACAGCTTGTGTTCCTTCTGCCTTACTCTGGCTTCTGATTCTGGATCAGACACAGATTCTGTGCTAGTCAGTGTTTCTAAGCTGTTGTCTTAGCCATAATGTACCAATTTATACATCCTTGCATTCTTCTAGAATCCTTTTATTTCCCAGCTTCATCTTTGCCCTATGAGGGAGGGCAACATATTACCATTTTACAAGGAGAAAGTGGGTCTCATAAGTCCAGCTACTAGCAGGAGAGGAGACTGATTCCAGAGGTTCCTCCTTGCTTCCCAGCCCTGACCTGGGATGCTCTCTTTAAGACATCCTGGCTCTTACTACCTCCCTGCTCCCTTGGGTCCCTTATGACTTCTGCATACATTAAGGGTCATCCTCCTAGTGACTACAAATGGGGAAATGAAAGAGTTGAAATGAAGACAGATTCCTCAGCTGTCAGGTTTTATACCCAGGATTTTCTAGACACCAAACCCTTTTTGGCTACAACATCGCTGGAAAGTAGATGACTTTATCTAACAAAACTCACTCATCTTAAAACTCTGCCTTAATTGCTAGTCATTCAGTATCCCAGCAATAGTTTTTAGGTGTCCTGTATGTGTTCCTATGGTAGAAGCAAGGCAGACGTGGAGAAGATAAATAGTAAAATAAATAATCATGATGTAGTTCAGTAATTTATGATGGAAAACAATGCCATATTATTTGTGGCTTTGCTTTCCACCATCTCAGTTTAGTCATGGCCCACTCTGGCCTCAAAATATTAAATGAGAGGTTTCAGAAATAAATAATTCCTAATTTTTAAATGATACATCATTCAGAGTGGCATTATGAAATCTCACACTATCTCACTCTTTGCTGCCCTAAGCCTGAGTTGGCTCCTTGTCCAAGGTGTCCAGGCCCCATGCTCAGCCACCCCTGAAGTCATTCAGGGATCCTCTTGGAATCAGATGGACTGGTAAGGTTTCCCAGGGCTCAGGCCAAAGTGGGCGTGGTGTAGAAGCCATGCACCACCTCACCATGCCCATAACACTCTGTACTTTATCTCTGCATGTATGTACTAGTTATGTCATCTCATATCATCCCTAACGAAACATGTGCCTCAGGCCAAAAGATGTTTTGAGAGTGATCACAGTCACCTAAGTTTGCCACAATTTATTGTTGTAGTTGCTCCAGTTGATCTTTAGTTATTACTGCTTGTCACCTCCTGTGCCTGATTTATATAGAGTTCCATCACAGATATACAGTATAGGAAAAAATATAGCACACACAGCATTTGTTACTCTTGCAGTTTCAGGTATCCACTGGGATCTTGCAATAGGTCCCTTTTCTGCATCTAAGGATAATTCCATGAGACACACAAAGAGCAAAGACAAAGGCCATAGGGTTGCAGGAGGGGTGGTTTAGAGAGGAGACTATAAAAGTCAACCAGAGGAAGTGATATTTAAGGTAAGACTTAAAGGATTGGCTGTATCTAATCCAATAAAAGAGTTCTAAAGGGCCCTCTGTATATTTTCTTTCCTGATTTAGTTTAAAAAGCCGAACGACATTGAGCACATAGTCCATTCCCTGTTTGGGGATTCTTCATGTGTTTGCTTCTCTCTTTGGCTTCAGGAAACTCTTTGATGTGCGGCTGCCCAGGGCCTTGCCAGGGATAGAGAAGGGTGCTCTGAGCTGGCCCATATTTCACTCCAAAACAGGAATTCAAAGTAAGAGACCATTACCAGTCCTGTAATTAACACTGTTGACGACATTTGGCTTATGAAAAGAAAATGCTAGTGCTGATTATGAAATTTATGAGGTGCTTACATCTACTGGATTGAGGTGAATTATCTAGGTTTACTAATGCTCTGACGAATTTAAATAAGAACAGAGAAGGTCAATCTGTGTGTTTCTCAACACTTTCCACCAAGAAGGTAAAGGGAACAATTTGCATCAAGAAACTTGACCACAGATTCCTTCTATAGTGAGCTAATGAGTTTGTATTTGCATCTGTACACCTGGGGCAGCCAGAAGAGAATGTGCTGCCTGAGTAGGCTGAAGGGTCTACACATGGCAAGAAGTTATTCTCTGAGTGGGAGAAAATTCATGTTTCTCCAGAAGACCTTGAAAACTGCAGGATGTCTGAAGACGCTAGCAGGCAGGCCGGAGACGCCTATGCTTTCTTCCTGTGGCCTTGAAGAGATACAAGATTTTGATCTGCTGTAAAGAGACACAGGAGTGGTGGGGAATATACACTTTCTGAGGTCACCACCACCAAGCCTCCCAGACTGGATTTCAAATCTCCGTGCTTACTGGACTGGAGTGTGTCAACCCATTCCAGCTGGGTGTAGATTCCAGTGGAACAATTGTCAAGCTGCTGTGTGGAGAATAATACTGGCTCTGCCGTTAACATGTCTGATTCATTATTGAGCATCTCTGCCTTCCAAATGAAAAAAACTAAGGTCAGTATATTGAATGTTGTTATACTCTAGTTTTTTTTTTTTAATAAAATTTTGTTTAATTTTCTCATAGAAGCAAGAATACTTTCTATATTTTCTGTATTAACATCTACTTGCATTATATTGAAATAATCAAATTCTTGACAACCAATTCATTTGTTTTATTAAAGTATTAAAATACAAATTTCAAAGAACATTTAAAAATTAAAAGCTACCTAAAAATATTGAGAAAATATTTCCTAAAGAGCTGACATATTAGAAAGAGGACAACTTTACACCTGTGGGACAGCTGTGTTTCTAAGTAAGAACTGATTTTTGCATCATGATAGAATTTGATTACATATGGAGAGTTCTGATGGCTACAACTGGGGGATGCTTCCAGCATCTTGTATAAAAAGGTCAGAATGTTGTTAAATATCCTATAAGGCACAGGACATTCACTGCTACAGCTGAGAATAACGAGGCATAAAGTATTGATGGTGCTTAGGATGAGAAATCCTGTACTAGAGGTATACAGAAAAAGAATGTTCCTACTTTAAATAATTGGATTGTAATGGAAATAACATTTCCAAAGCACTGTAGCATTCTGATACAGTACCAGAGGCCATATCTGCCAGAAGGGAGATCCAACCTAATGAGTACTTTAGGACTTGGGGACAGAGAAGCTTCTCTAGAGGGTTGAGGTGATTGGTCAGGGCTGATGGGATTGAGAGGTGGGCTCTGGTGTCTTGTTAGAAATGTCCCGATGAGTTCTCAGTTCTCTCTGCTGTCCAATAGACAGCAGAAGGTAAAGTTTTTAATGTAGAGTTAGAGAAGAAAGTTAGGGTTTTCTTGGGAGTTGGCAACGACAACAAAATGTATTTACTACAAATGTGTTAAAATGTAAACAGCACAATAGCTACTATAAATTGAGCAACTAATAGGTATCATGTCCAAAACTGTGGTGAGCAGTCCACATTGAATTATCAACATAATTTTATTTATTGCTCTATTTCACAGGCCAGTATTTGAGACATGGAGAATACAGAAAGAGCCTTAAGTCGAATAACTGCTCAATGCTGGCCCAAACCACACGGGCTGCCGGAAAAGCCCATGTTCTTATTGACTTCTTTATTTTCCTTCCTAGAAATAAAACAGCTTTGTGTAGAACACGAAAAAGGAGAGCAAATGGTATCTATAATTATACCTATATCTATGTCTCATCTATCTCTGCATCTATATCAATGTATATCATCTGCCTCTGCATATGTATCTATATGTGTCACAAACACAAAGAGTTTGAGATCTTCTACTCCTGAGCATTGAGTAAATAATGAAAAAAGAAAGAAAATGATGTAATCCAGTAAGATGCTTCCTAGACCCAAGAAAGCTCAACAAAAAGATACAGAAAGAGTGAATCCTCCACCCATCACTTGAGTCTCCAGAGTTTCTCCAAATAAATGATTGAAATTTGTGCTTCTATTCTGCTTATTCATCTACTGATAAAATTTTCATGAAATGGATTGAGCTGATATGGTTCTGCAGACAGGAAGATTGGATTAAACTGAGGGTCAGTCCAGGGAGTCACTAGAAAAACAAAATATAGAAAGAATATTAGCCACATCTAAAAGTTGAACGTGACTGAAATTCAAAGTAATTTGAAGTCAGCCTACAGCTCTAACCACAGCATGAATTGTACCCTCAGCAGGTAGCAATGCTTTTGTATTTATTCTTTCCAACATCCCTAAAGAGGAGATTATGGCTCTCATTTTGCAGATGAAGGAGCAGAAATGAAGACTGGCTAAGAGAATTGCTCCCAGCCACATTATGAATGAGTGAGACTGTAAGAGGTGAGACCCCAGATTAATTACACTTTGTCTTACCACATTCCTTTCTCCCAGATTGCTATTTCTTTCTTTAATCAATCAAATAATAACTGGCCATGGTATCCAGCAATATGAGTTCAGGTTTATAAACAAACAAAGAGCAGAAGAAAAGTAAGAGATGTGGTTGGAAATACAGATCCTGCATTTCTCTGGACTTGGGTGTGAAATGTTAACCCACTAGCTGAATGGAGGAGTCACCATACAGGAAGCCACAGTAACACAGCCTATTTTTTTTCTCATACATGAACTAAGGCACACAATAATACCATTTCAGAAGTGTCTTAGCTTTGTATTACTGCTACAAAATACCAGAGGCCATTAACTGCTAAAGAGAAAATGTTTTGTTAGCTCATGGTTTTGGAGATTCATGCCTCTCCTTAGTTCCCTTTCGTTGGGCCTCTGATAAAGATGACAGATGACAATGGTAGTAGTTTGTGTCAGAGCAAGTGGTGATGTTTAGGATCGAAGAGAGACAAAGAGAATCTTAGCCACCACTGAAGACATTGTCTCCAATGATTTAGGAGCCTTCTATTTTATTTATTTATTTATCTATTTATTTATTTTTTTAGGGAAGGATCTTCAGGGTGTTCAGGGTCTAACTACTAGATCAGATATGTGTGAGCCACCTGTTCACAGCCTCTCAAGAGCTAGGATTACAGGCATGCACCACCATGCCCAGTCTCAATTGCTGTCTCAGTGTGCCTGCTGAGCTATCTGGCTGGCTTAGAAGCCTTCTAAAGGTTCTGCAGAGCCAAGTGTGGTGGCACATGCCTGTAATCCTAGTACTTGGGAGTCTGAGGCAGGGGGATCGGTGTGAGTTCAATACCAGCCTGGGGCTACGAAAGTGAGCTCAAGGCCAGCCCAAACTGCATAGCAAGACCCTGTCTCAAAAAGACTAAACAAATAAATAAATAGTTTCCTCAGAACTTCTTAATACCACCTATGTCAGATTTTAATAAATAATCAATTTAAGCAAGAATGCCTAGCTGAACTGAGTCAGAATGGTTCTGGGAACGGAAGAGCTATCTGAGGATTTTAGCTGAGGTACACATAGAGACAAAAAGGAAGAGGATCTTGGATCTTTGCTGTCATAGGGATGGCTGCATTCCTTCTCCTGTTAGCTCTAGGTTTTTCCTGGAGGCTGCTTCTGGGCTCCAGTGCAGATCCTTCAGCCTGCAAGCAGATCCTGCATTCCACTGCCACAGACTTTCTACTTTCGACCACTGGCCCTTGGGCTTTTCCAGTGCTGATCATTGATATGGACTTGTTTGAGACGTTGCTGTGGGTTACAGGCCTCAAGGTGGACACATGCAGGTCAGTCACTGCTGTGGGATACATGTCCTCAGCTGGATCCTTTGGACCTCTCATATGTGGAGAAATATGTTCCATTCTTCTGCATTTGACTTTTTTGGATGAACATTGTAAAAAATACCCAAAATCCTGTGTGCTGTATAAATTGATTCCCTTGCCAACCCTGACTATGATTCTATCATACTGTAAACCAAGTTTTTGCATGCAGACCATTGAAGGACACACTCAAACTATACCAAAAAGATCACTGAAAGTATGAAATTAGGGGAGGGTTGTATTTAAACAATTACTGGTGTGATGTCTGTTGTGGAGTGAGAACTTATTAATTGATAGCTATGGAATTATTACTGGTTTATCCCTCTTACAAAATGCTTAGAGCTGTGGATTGCAGATGTTTTGGAATTTTGTAATATTTTAATATATGTTGAAGTATTTTAGGGATGGGATTCAAGTGTAAACAGAAAGTATGCATGTAGTCAGAAGATAATTTTATGCAATATATTTAGATCACCTGCGTTTTGACAGCAACCTGACGTATGAGGTCAGATGTCACATGTGACACTTTGGGTGTCATGTAGATGCCTACAATTTTCAGATATTAGAGCACTTTTCACTGTACACTTTTGAATTATGGGTACTTAACCTGTATTAACATCAACCATTCACAGTAACCAGTCTTGTGTAAGGGTTGAATATACAGGCACACCATAGGAGCTAAGAATAAAACAATAATGATTTAAGTGGGCCCAGGGTACTAAATGAGGACTAATAGTAACTGTTCTGGAATAGAAAAGGTATGATTTGTCTAAAAGCTTTAAAATGCAAAACAATAACAGTGATAATAAGGACTTATGGTCACATACATTGTGCTTGTGTTACATGATTCACAAACTTCTGGTTTTTAACCATCGCTCAAACCCAATTTTCATAGTAAATATGAGAGAAAGGCCCAATGAAGAGTTGGTGAGTGAATCCAGATAAGAAGGGGTAGAGTAGCCCTCCACTTCACTCTGTCTTTTTATGGTGGTCTCATACACTTACGAAATCCTTTATTTACTTGTATTTTCCTTTTAAAATCAAAGAAGAGGGAAAAAATCAATGCAATAAAGCCATGGAAACACATAGGGCAGGTGAGACCAACTGAGACAGAATTATCAGAAATTAATTTTCATGCAACACTTTATTTTCATTTTTAGGACATAGATTTTTATTCCCAGTGAGTATAAATGTCATACACATTTAGAAGATAGAGCTTCCATTAACAGCCTTTCTGACATGAAAGATGAAGAGGGAATCAAATACATAATTTCAAAATCATAAGAACACCTGATTTCATTAATGCCCTATTGAGGGATTCTCATCTATCTCTTGGAAGAGAAAGATATTGATCCTACTGTGAAGCTTAAACAATAAAACAATGCTCTATTGACTGCCCCTGCAGGGTTGCCTGATATTATTTATTGAAGTACTCTGAAAGGCAGAGGGAAAAGCAATGCCCTGGTAATAAGTGGTAATTGCTGGGAAGCGAGGCATTGCCATTCTCATTGACCCCTGCATCCTGATATTTTGATGTATTCTATGTAACTCCATTAGGATTGGCATTGTAATATTACACCAGCTCAGCTGTAGAACAGCAGACCTCCATTTGGATCATTGATTTTTGATTATATACTCTTCAAAATACCCCATAAGCAATTCCCATTCCTGGGGCTGGGATATTGGAGCTAATGGGGGTAACGTCATAAATCCCTCACTGTAACAATCTTGTGTAGAGGTTGAGTACTCAGATACACCATAGGAGCTGGGTATAAAACATAAATGATTTTACAGATAGAGTCTCTCCACCTTCAGTTAATTCTATAGTGCTGTAAAGGAGCTGCCTGTTCCAGAAACCTAAACAAGGGGACAAGCACATCACCCATTGCTATGGTTTGAGGTTGTTTGTTTGTTTATTATACTCATTTCCTACTCCTGCCAATGCTCATGTATAGTGAACATGTCTCCAGGATGGATGCACTGAGAGGTACTATGAGCCTATGGGAGGAGCCTCTGATAATTAGGCACATTTCTTCTAAAATGATCAAGATGCTGGTTACAGGACCCTGGTTAGCTCTCTCTACAGGAGTCTTACAAAAGCCCGGGGTCAGCTGCACCAGACCCTGCCTTCCTGTTTTTTTGTGGTTACTTGCTCCTGCTTGGGTATCTACCAGTCATGAGCACATGCAGCCAAGGGAAAATCCCCACTTTTGACTGCACATTTCCATCTGGACTTTCAGCCTCCAAAACTGAGGACTTCCTGTGTAAAGTCAGCCTCTTTCAGGCATTTTGTCATAGTAAGAGAAATAAAACTAATGCTCCTACTTCATTAGTGGGTAACAGTTACTAGGTTTTAACAGGGTATCCATGATGAGCATGGCCCCACCTGGGAGGATGTTTAGAGACACTTCACTTCTTACATAGATTGAAATTGATTAAATATAAAGTATGGGTTGTTGTTGTTTGAATACACATCCTGTATCTAGACCACCCTGATGAGATCTTTCACACCTCTTTGATAACTTCACTCATTTTTCTTTGAAATTTAGACATTTATTATTCCATAGTGTGTCATAGCCAATTGTTTATGTATCTGAATGGCTTCCAACAATTTCCACGAATTAGTTCTCTTTGCTTTCTCAACACTGAGGGTAAGACTGAACAAAGAGTATGATCTAAGAAACAAAGGGCTATTTTGTGGGCAAAGAGAATGGAACCTAGAAATTTTGAAATTCAGCAGTGAATTGTAAAGTGCAGAAATCTGAATATCCATCAGATAAGGCCGGATATTCCTCTGAATAAGTTTGAGCTGTTTTCCATGTGCAAAGTTGACAGCAGCAGGACAGAAAGACAAGAGTCCTCCCGCATTGCCCCAGCTCCAATGGAAGCCTCCCTATCAGCACATGGACTATTTCATTCTTACATGACTTTGTTCCTGTAGTTTCTCTGCCTAAAGTGCCTTTTTGAAAGATTCTCATGTGTCAGTGCTTAATCCTTCTTTCCTCCTTACTCTAGGACAAAACATTTGGGCAACTCAGTCTTACCCTTAAATAATTGAGTGGATGGGCCCACCTCACTAATATGACTTAGGCTTCAAAGACATATAGCAAAGGCTCATTTGATCTTATTTGTAATGAAAATTTTTCTATGAGGAGGACATGTGTGAAGAACCCTCAGAGGTAGCCATGTGGTTCTATAGTCATGTTTTTTTTACTGTGAATCAATAAATCTTGGTCTGGAATTAATTCATCAGTGCTGTGAACTTGAGTGATATGAATAATCTATCTGGGCCATGATGGGGCTTCCTCTGTGGGCTTTAGCCTTCAAGGAGACCTTTCCTTTCACACTACAAGTACAGTTATATGCTCTCACTCAGAAAAACTTGTGTAAGAGACCCCATGATTTGTGGAATCCCATTGAGCCTATGTGTGATGGTTGCCCTCCCTTGCAAACTAAAGTACTGAAAAGAAAGAAAGAAAGAAAGAAAGAGAGAGAGAAAGAGAGAAAGAAAAAAGAAAGAGAGAAAGAGAGAGAAAGAAAAAAGAAGGAAAAGAAAAGAAAAGGAAAGAAAGAAAGAAAGAATAGACAGTTGAAGAAGGGTAAAGAATTAACTCTGCCATGGTCCTTAGGGATATTTATGGAGGAGAATCCAAGAGAAGATGGAGCTTTCTGAAATATGGGACAGATGGGGAGGTGGAGGTGGGGTTTTGTTCTCCACTCAGGTTATGCGATATACTACCTCATCACTGTATGAGAGATGGCTGCAGGACTGACCACTTGGACACGTAAACAAGTCCACCTTCTCCATTACTCAGGGGTTGGAAGCATAAAACTGAAAATAAGTTGATTTTCAAGTTTCCTTAGTTTTGATGCAAAAAGCTTTTCTTTAGCCATCTTAATAGAGCTTCATCCAATATTGTTGGTTTGTTTAGGTATCTGTTGTTTTAAAAATAGTACTTCTGCAAGCCCACAGCCATATTATCCATGGTTGAATTTCATATAGAACACGAGACATACTCTTGCTCCTTCTTGGAGGGCAATTGCTGTATCATAGGTTCTGAAAACTTATTTGGCAGAAAGCCTTTCTTATAATTATTTTAAATTATTTAAAATTATTTTCAAAGCATTACCTCTAATTGATTCGATTGTAGGTCTTTTCCCCTGGATAAACAACTTTAGCCATAGAATTAGTGATGTACAGAACTCATTTTAGGAAAAAAAAAATTTTCAAGAATTACAGTCCAGGGGCCAGGGGTATAGTACAGCAATTCCCAGTTTCAAAAAGAAATACAGTTGGATCTTGCCTAAGAGATAGATATCCTACTCCGTTAAGATGGCTTTCATCTTTTCTTGTCATGTGTGACCTCCTAGGGAGCGACTCCACTTCCTTATCTGCAAGCATTTCCTCAGACACCTCCCTGCTGCTACTTGTACCACCTGGATGATTGGGTTTTCTAATGTGATCCTGTATGACTGTCAAAAATAAAGATATGTTGCCACAAGTCAGGTTTTTTAATGAGAATGGGGAGGTCTTGCTCCTATTTAATTTCTCCAAAATACATTTCACTAAAGGCCATTTTTTAAAAATTTTTTTTCAGTTCATTTAGAAGATTTATTTATTTTTTTAAGATACTAAATATTTTCTTAATGAATTTACTGAAGGATTTACTAAGTTATCATTATTGAATTTTTAAAAATTTAACAATGGTTATATTACATATTTTCATTATCGGATCAGTTTAGATTAATAGATATCGGTGTATAAGATTGATCAAACAATTAAACATTAACACTTCCAATAAACATTATTTTTTTTCTTTCCTTAGCAACATCAATAGGAAGGTGGGTCATGCCCATGCACTGTGCTCTGTGTAGCAATTGTGAGGCCAATATACAATGTGTCAACTGTTAAAAAAAGAAAGAGGAAAAAAAAATTTTAAAGGCCATTTTAAAAGACATGTTAAATTCCAGGACAACTTTAAGCAACAAGTCAGTAATCCGAGGAGCAGCTCACAGTCGGAAGGAAGGTCAGCTCTACGATGGAGTTCAGAGTTTCTGTTCAGAGAGGACAGCCTCTCCCTCTGAGGCAGATGTGCATCAGCTGACTCCCTAATAGTACATAGTTAAAACATAGATTCTAAATAGTCAGGCTAATGATTCCAAAATTAAACTAGTCCTGGTCCCTAGATGCAACCAGTAATTAACTTTTAATTTTATACAGAAACATATCAAGCTTTTGACCTTTGGCTTTATTTAGTTCTCTCCTGGCATTTGAAAAGCACGCTCTGCTAAATAAGGTGGTTAAAATCAGTATTACAGAGGGAAGCAATTGCAGCAAATATGCATATGGAAATTAGAGCCAGAGGGGCACTTCATATAGAAGCTGCTTCCATGAACTTAAATTTGTGTTAATTGCTATGTTATTCAAAATTATAAGTTAGGCTATTAGCAAAAGGAATTATGTAAGACCTCCCAAAACAAGACAATTACCATCTCTAGGCTATGGAATATTTGTGAATGCAACTCTCTTACTTGACAATTGGGGAAATTGAGGAAGTGTAAAAGAAAGTCTGTAACAGCTGACATTTTTCTCTTAGTTAGGGGACTTTCTGTTTTAGCACTCAACTAGAGAATAAAGACAGAGAGGTGGACATTTTACTTAATATTACATGGTGTTTTTATTTTAAGTACTCTAGAGTTAAACTCTTTTTTTTTTGTTTGTTTTGCTTTTGTTTTTTGAGACAGGGTCTCGCTGTGCAGTTCAGGCTGGCCTTGAGCTCACTTTTGTAGCCCAGGCTGGTCAAAGTTAAACTCTTATTTACTCTTTACTCTTAAAAGGTGGAGGAAGAGTCACAATTTAAAGTACAAATCGAAAGAATCTGTGCATGGGTCACAGAGATATGAATGCCTGTTAGCAGCTAAGAATTTTCACTTGAACCAATATTTATTTAATACACTGTATTAGCTTTGCATTATCACAGCCAAATACATAAGACGGTTAACTGATAAAGAGAAAGTTTACTCAACTCACAGTTCTGGAGTTTCCAATGCAAGATGAAGATGCTACATGATAGTAATGGGGAGCATGCATCCAACCATTCACCACAAGATAGAAAAAGGGGTCTCAAATCCCCCAGCCCTCTTCAGGGTCATGTCTACAAGTGACCGAAGGACTCTCATGATGCTCTGCCTCTTATCTGTCCACAGCACCTCCCAACTCCATCACCCTGGGAGCATCCTCTACATATTGACTTTTAGGGGGCGCTAACAATATTCAAGCTGTAGAAAATGGTCTTAGTTCAAGCTGCCAGAGAAAAACACCACAGACTGCATGGCTGAGACTCCTGTTAAAAGATGGGCGACTTCTTTATAAAGCGATTTCCCATGCATGACTTTGGTGTTCTCTGGAGAGCACATTTTCTTATCTGTTTGGTAA
The DNA here is from genome assembly GCA_004027025.1 of Myocastor coypus. NCBI lineage: Eukaryota > Metazoa > Chordata > Mammalia > Rodentia > Myocastoridae > Myocastor > Myocastor coypus. The sequence continues at coordinate 86,561 of PVJA010002825.1, read as the reverse complement.
TAGAGACCACTGAGAATTTTCTACATTTTCAAGTTTTGGCTCCTTTTGGCAAATGACTCCTTCCATATTTGACCATAAGCAGTAGGGTAAGGTCAGGCTTCACCTTCAACATTTTGCTTTAGAACTTTCCTTAGCTAACTATCCAATTTCAGTGCATTCAAATCTTCCTTCGACAAAACTTTAGAACATACTTCTGTCAAGTAGTCTATCATTTTATATCAAGGATCATCTTTTATCCAGTTTTTAATACATGGTCTTTATTTCTGTCTGTAACTTTATCAAAATCTCCTCTAGTGTTCTTATTTGTACCAATAATTCAGTCATAGTAATCTATGCTCTATGTAAGTGAGTAATTAATACTTAACTTTTTATCTTATTTATTTACTTTTTACTCCTTTTTCTGTTCTTAATTTGTTATAGCTTTTTTCTTTTTTCAATTTTTCATGCATACGTCTGCCAATCTGACCAACTAAGTTAAAGACAACACAATGTAGTACAACAAATACTGTCCAATTCATATTATTCTGTTTAGTGAAATTCTGAATCATTTCTAACTTTTTATTACTATTTTATATTATCTTTAAAAAATAAAAAAAAAACAACGTGTATTTTAAAACTGTTCTGCTTTCTACCCACACGCAAAAGTGCTTTTCACATTTTCTATCAAAGCAATCTCACTATCAATACCAAAACTCTGTTATTCAGTTGAAGTTTCAATCAGAGGGCTTAAATAGCAGAAATTTTTGGTCAAGCAATGTCTGTGACTCATCCAGATGGCTGACACTGACAAAAGTTCTACTAAATGCTATATATGGTTTCAGGGTAAATTATGAGGGGATTTGACTGACCTTGTAAGATACAAAAGCTGTATGTTTTGTTATATAGGTCTTGGTTTAACTTGGTCTTAACCATCCAACAGAAAAGTTTAACCATGAAGTGTAAAAAGTAAAGCCATATCAATATGCTGAGCTGTAAAAAGCCGAAGTCAACAGCTTCCAACATTGCCATTTCTGCTGATAACCCACTACTATTATGGACTATCAGACTATACATATAACTACTTTATCTTAGCTCAATAAGAAGAAATATATGTACTAATAGTGTTTAGAAAAGTTATGATGTGTGCATCTTATACTCTGAACTACTGTGAAGACAACAATATGAATTGTATCAATTATTATGGCTGTCCTACTAACATGCTTTGAAACTGTCTCATTGTTATTTCTTATTAAAATTAAGGCAATAAAAAATAAATAAGAAATTATGCAGTTAAAAAGAGCAGCAGAAATTTATTTTCTTACAGTTCTTGAGGCTGGCACTTCCCCGTATCTCTTTCACCCAAAGTGTGACCAGGAGATAATCAGAACACACAAGTCTGTATGTTAACAGGTTCTTGCCTCTTTGGATGCACGAGATGCTCCGGCCTTTCTTGCGAGAATCCAGAGCCTACTTCATTTCTTCCAAGAAACCTTCCCACACTTTCACTTTGGCGGTACACAGATTGTATAGAAGAATCGGAAAAATATAATTTTCCCCATCTATTGACATTTTCAGTGATGTTTTTTCTACTATTGATTGGCATTTTGGAAAGCATATCTTAAGTAGCTAACTGTCTCTCTCAGTTTCTGTCTCTGTGTGTATATCTTAAAAGAGAGAAGTTGGGTATTTGAAAAGAACACATCAGCCAGATGTGGTGGCACATGCCTGTAATCCCAGCACTTGGGAGGCTGAGGCAGGAGGATCAGTGTGAGTTTGAGATCAACCTGGACTACAAAAGTGAGCTCAAGGCTAGCTTGAACTGCATAGCGAGACCCTGTCTCAAACAGGGAAAAAAAAATCAGTAACCAGGCTGTTGTAAAATGCCAATAAATATGTCGAGAATAAGAAATGTAGTTTGGTTTCAAAACATAAGGCCTCTAAATCATGGTTATAGGGTTGGCATCACGCAAGACCTACATTTGAGTAGACTTAAATTTTATAGTTTTACCTCAGTAAGTGGTAGTATTTTTTAACATACATTATCTGCTTTGAAATTGTTTTGTCTCCTATGGAAAATCCCAGTTTTCAAAGGACAGGTTATATTTTAGCTTCAAGAATATGTTAATGTGGGGATAATCTTACAAAGCATTTGTCCCAAAAGCCCATGGTACATATGATATGCAAGCTTGAATATCAGGCTTGAGAAGACTCTTTAACTGAATTATTTTACAGATGGAAAAGTGTATCTTACTATATCTAAGATATAGTAAGAAATAATACTTCCAGAACATCTAAAATCAAATATTAAAACAACATCCTGCCCAACAAGTGTTTTGTTTATTTGTTTGGTTGTTTCTTTTTTCCATCTAGGCCTCAATTTTACTATGTGAAAATATGTGGAGTACAAAAATTGCTTCTCAGCTTGAGTAAATGTAAGACCATTGAACTAAAAAACGTTTTGTCAGATCTTAAATTTAAGCACAATAATATATAATGGACATATTTATTTATTTTTAATATCTTATGAAATGATACTAAAGGAATAAACTAAGACTATATCATAAAAAGAATAGAAAGAGGGCAGTAGTAGCTGAGAGATTGTAATATCAGAAATGTGAGAGAAAGAGACATGCACAAAGATATGCTTTAATCATCTAGATTTGGCATCGTGTGAAAGGGAACTTAAGGAAAAATAGAAATTATAGACAGTTAATGGGGGAAAAATGTCAAAAAAATTAAAGCAAAGAGAGTGATGGGTCTTCAACTGAATACAAAAGCTTTATACGCAAGCATCACTGTAAATTTTATTTTTATTTTATTTTATTTTTTTGGCTCTGTCAGGCTGCCTTAAGTACAGGTTGGGAAAGGCTTGTGGAGCTGGGGTTCGAACTCTGGTCTCTAGCACATGTTACTTTTGCCAAGCAGGTGCTTAAACAACTGAGCTAACCCACAGGCCCCCATCATGGTAAATTTTACATCAACAGGAGTAAATAAAATACCTCGGAAGCTAATGTGTATGGAGAAGGAAAGATTTACTACATTACTACAAAGATCCTGAATATGGCAACATTTAAGCTTTTTTCATTGACTATGGATCCTAGAAGACAATGGAGCAATGTGTTTTAAGCTCAAAAATAAATCTTTCTTAAACAAACATTTTATACCTAGACAAACTATCACCTCAACAGAAGGCAAAATAATCTTTCAGACATTTTGAAAGCTTATCAGAAATGCAGCTACTTTTAGGTAGGATTTCCATTTAAGTAAATCTCAGCACATAAATGTGCAGAAATCCAAGGACTTGTTTGGTTCAAACAAAGTTATTTTGCTCCAAGAAGAAAGCTAGTAACAAAAATAATGGAAGAGACCCAACACAACAGGTAGAAAAATTAATAAATTAATCCATATTTTGACACTGTATAGCAATAAGCATCACAAACAAATTCACACTATTGGCCAATCTACAAGGAGTCTGAAAATCACTTAACATTTTTAGGGAAGTTTAAGACTTGGAAAACAGAGCCACACTCTGAGTAGTATATTATCCTGACATCTTGTTTGGGTCTAAATACAGTGAAATTTTATTTTATAGCATAGTCTGTGGCAAATATTCTTTACCTGTGTTGAAATAATGTGGTTAAAGGGTTTTCTCATGGCTGCGGCTATAGTTAAGTGGTGCAGTGCCTGTCTGGCAAGTGTTAGTACCTGAGTTTGATTTCTGGTACCTCCAAATTCCCTCAAAAACAAATAAATAAATAAATTCTGTTTAATTATAAAAAAGGTTTTCTCAGGGCTATCAAGTGAACGTAAGTATTATTTTTAACAGTCAATTATGAAGGAGTACTTTTAAAGCCACCACCTAAGATAAAAGTAATTCAAAAGCATAGAAACAAATGTTAATTAGCACAAGAACAATAATTACAGTCCAATATATGCATGTGAACATTGGCACAATATTGTGCAATTGATGGTTGTAACAATATTAAAAATCCACTTACCTTTGGACATAAGACTTTTTTTTTTTTTTTTTGAATGGCAAAAGTCACAACCAGAAACCTTAGAAAAGGAAATACAATTTAAGTATTCTGTCTTGCTGCTCAAAGAAGCAGTATTTGTAGTCCTTTATCACCAAATCAAAGATTCCTGGCCTTAGAGTCAAGCCATAGTTAAATCTTGAAGGACTTAACTATGATTAACAAAATATCTGGATATTATACCTCAGAAATTGAGAGACTCTGTCTAAGATTTCTGGAACAAAAATATGAATGTAAGCCTTACATTTAATATTGTAGATGTAGGGACAGTGACATAGATTCCAAAGAGAATACATACTGCTGTGCATGAGCTAACTTTACATCTACCGTGTCAAAGATCCACAGATAGATAATATTTACAGTTCATTGTCAAGAAAGAGTGGTTACAATATAGATTTTAGAGATGTAGAAGCAAGTAAAGAACTAAAACCAGAAATCTAAGAAGCTCCTGTATTTGAGGAGGGCAACAATGGTTGGAAGGGTGGGGTGTAAGTCCTTGCTTCTTTCTATCGTAAGGCTTTACCTACTATCATTTGCTTTGGTGTAGTCACTGTTGTAGTAGTTATATTGCAGTCTCTCCATACTGTCAGTTCCTCTTACCAACATTACTTTCTTTTTCTTCAGTTACTTTAAATCAAACATTGGCCTATTAAACACTGTAATTTGCCTTCTTTCTTTTCTCCAGATCTCATCTGACTCTTCTTAACCTGACAGACTTCTCTTCAGTTTGGAAGTTTCCAACCCTGTCTATCCTTTCAGCTTCTTTGCATTTGTTTTTTTTCATGGTCCTTGGGAAGCTCACCCTCAGACCTTCCTTAAGCATCCTTCTACAACATCAGCATCTCCTCTCTCCTCTCAGGAGGACTTTTCTGAAATCCCACCCTATTCTGCACTCTTGTCAGTTTCCCAGAGACTTTTCTCTATTAAATATATCATATTCATAGAAAAAAATTATACTCATTATGGATATATGAATTTTAAATAGTGATACATTAAAATGGAATGAATTTAGTGCATCTAAAATCCAGCAAATGTAGAAAACATCACTGTATCCTAGAATCCCTGAGGAGTCTTTAGCCTACCTTTTTCCATCTTTCTTCTTCAAAGTTAGCTATACTACTGAATTTCATGTAATAATGGCCTTATTGTCTTGTTTTGTTTAGTATAGATTATTCATGCATTCCCAAAACCTCATATTTGATTTGGTATGCTTTTAAACTTTACATAGATAGAGTCATTCTTATCATTATTCTCAAAATAATATAGTATAACACTTCACATGTCATTGACCAGCATTGCATTGGCTATAATAAATAATATAAAATGACAAAGGATAGTGGAAGATATGAATAAAGGATATGCAAAGATGGTATCATTTGTGTAAGGAATTTGAGCATCTTAAAATTTTAATATTCATAAGGGTTATGGAGCCAAGCCTTCAAGTATACTGAGGATGATCATAAAAACTGAACTGCTGAAAAAATAGCTTCTCATCTTAGTGACCAGGTGGCAGGTGGGACCCAGGACAGTGTAGCTGTGAGCTGTTCTTGTGCTCTTTCTTTTTTTTTTTTTCTTTTCTCATAGTCACACATGTATGTATGTAGGTATGTATGTACGTACATATGTATGTATGTGTTGGCTGGCAGGAAAGGTGTGAAGATATGCTAATAGCCTGTTTCAAATGTTTTGTGAGTGCCAGGTGTAGGGAACCAATAGTATTAAGAGGTGGGCACCTTTGCAAATCAAGTGCTGCTAATTTGAGGACCACGTATTATCCATCAGTGAACCTTCCACATTGAAATAGTATTAGTTGACAAAGCTGTTGACATGTGAATTGTATTTGAATTCTTTGCTTTAGTTCCCCACTCCACCAATGTTCAACTACTTGATGATCTGATACTAATTATACGTGTCTAATGTTTTCATCTTTTCTTTACTAACCAATAGTTTTCATCTCTATGAATATTGAACAAAACCCCACCCCCCCCCTTTTTTTTTTTTGAAAGGGAGGGTGAAGCTTTGAATCTGAGTTACTTCTGGCTGAATATGACAAAAAGTTGATTACTATTTGCCTAAGCTGTGATCAAATAAACCCACTGCCCGCAGCCTTCACTAGCAACATGTAGGTAATTAACTTTCCAAAAGTGGAGACGAGTGGCGTGACTTGGCTGACGGAATGAATGAGGGAGTCCCTGTGCCAAGTTTAGTACCTAATCAAACTTCACGCGCTCTGAGCGTCGAACAGAACTCCAGCCCATCTGTGTGCAAGTCTATTTACCTTTGATAAAATACCATTTCCTCTTTCTAATGAAGAAAAAACAAATGATGTTTCAAGAATTTCTTTTTTCTTGAAGAAAAAGAAAGAAGTGAATTGGGGTTTAGATGTTAAATGCTTCTTCCTGAACAACTTAACACATAGATAAGGTAAACAAATAATTAAAAGGGAAAAAAGTAGCAGCCATCATGAGAGTTGAGGCCTACAAGAGTTCAGGAAATTGTCTTGCAGAGGGCACTGAGCTAGCAGTAAGGATCCAGAAAACAGAGTAGTCCAATGTTGCCCTTCTCTGGACTGGATGGGAAAGAATAGCAATTCCTGTATCTTCAGGAGTGAGATGGATGCTGCAGTCACTTTCTTTCTTGCTTGCTTTCTTCTTTCTTTCTTTTGTAGGTATGGCAATGGAACTCAGAGCCTTGCACTTGCCAGGCAGGCACTGTACCACTGAGCTATATCCCCAGAACACTTGAACCATTTTCAAGATTTGAAAGAGTCACTCCCTTCTCCAGGCCCAGGAGAAATGTTGTGGTATCCTCATTACAATTCCTTCTTTTGCTCTAATGTGCTTCTAATAGAAGCCCTAATGACTTCAGGTGCAAACTAAACCTAGTTTACCCTATCACTGATCTCGGCCAAATTTACAGGCAACACAAATTCTGATGCTCAGAACTGTTTTCCTAATTCCTACACAGCACACCTCAGATCCCAAGGGGCTTTAAAAGTGCTATAATTACCCAGAAATGCAATACTTGGAATATTTTGCTGCAGTTACAAAATAAAATGTATACATGAAAATTAGGAGAACTGTTAGATGCAACATAGTAGCTAGGAATTCTGGGAATCCTGGTTGGGACCATGACATCATCCAAAGCCAAGCAGGAGGCTACTAGAAGCTCACTTCAAACCACAATTCTTAACCAGGTTATATTTCAGAGACTGCATTTATCATAGAAATGGCAATGAAGGAAAATAAAGCCTCATACTGTATATAATTTCATTTGATTTATATTTGCTTGTATTTCACATTTCTCCTCTGAGAGTTACCTTCTCAAAACATGAAACTTTGAAGAAAATGTATGGTTCTACTAAAAAGTGAAAAACAATATTTTAAAGTCATTTTAGAAAAATTCTAAAATCTGAGAGTTTGAGGAACTAGAGGATAAAGTCATTTTCTGGAGAAAGCTTTAACATTACTGGACTAACATGTGGTAACACCTATCGGTGTATTGTTATTATATGTATCGTGAGCATATATACAATCAAATAACATCAATATTTGAATTAGTTGATTTCTGACCACAGAATAACCTATTAGGCAAACATATATGACAAATATGATCTGAAGGAAGAGAAAAAAGTGGTGTGTATCTGTGTCTTGGAATAACATATATTGCATGCAAAACGTTATGACTTTAGTTATAATGCTGTTATTGCATAACTTAGTCTGAGATTTGCCAAGGCAATATTTGCTCCTAGTAATCACCTGACGTTTAGAGCTTTTCAAATAGGACATACTGCTGGTTCTCAATTATAAAAAAATCTTTGAATATAATATACATATGAAAAAATATGGGATAGTATAAATGTCATCTCTGGATATCTCAAGTTTCCATTTTTTTTCTATTTTACTTTTCAACTCAAACATATAAATTTGATGTTAGCTACTCAACCCAAATATTAATTTCCTTTAAAAAAATCTAAAATGGCATGTAACATAAACAGTTGTGAATAATTTCAGACAAATTTCATTTTCCTGTTGACTGACCCCGGAAGACTAAGGCAGAACAAGCTAATTGTCCAACAAATATCTAGTCTTAATTTATTCCATGGTCTTAATTTACCCACAACAGTAGCTTTCCTGTTTTTACTCGAGCCTGACAGAGGCTGTAAGAGTTTATCTTGGCTGGTGAAATAGCACAAAAAATGTCATAGAAGCTTCTAGACACTCTGCAGTCTCAAACTCAGAGACACAATCATGCCCTGTCATTTGGGGTTTTCTTCCACCTGTGTTAAAACTTGATTTTAAAACATGCTGAGGCCGAAGTGCCTATGTTGTATACCCTTTAGAAGTTTCACAGATGACTTCCAAGAAGAACCCTGTAATCCTGAGGGCACTAAGAATGACACATCTATTTATAGATCACATACTAGTTGCCACCTCAAAAGATGATTATTCACATGTGATCTCATTTGATTCTCTGGAAGCAAAATTCTTGTACCCATTTTCCAGGACAGGGAACAGAAAGTGCTTGCAAAGAATATCTCACAAAGCGCATAGTACATATGTGGCACGAGGGAGAGCAACCAAGTTTCCTTTTGTAAATCTGACTTCTCCACTGTGCAGACCCCGAATCTCATTCTGAAGGCTCCTGAAGTATCAGAGCCCTGTGATCCTGTAGAGGAGTGACTGGCATGAACAGACTGCCTTTACCCACTTTTTGTGCTGTGCCTAAGCCAGTGTTTCTGATGACCCAGAGCTGAGTAAAGTGGGCAGTAAAGTTGCTGGCTGTAGGACAACCACAGGACCACGCAGCAGTGGAGGAGAATGAGGTGGCCTCAGAGCCCACATCACAGCCTCTTCTCTCATGGGAAGAGAATCAAGGAACTCCTTGTTCAATGTTCAAGCCAGCTTCTTTCTTTCTCTTTCTTTTTTCTTTTTCTTTTTCTTTTTAATTTTTTTGATGCCTTTGATTAACTTTGTATATTCGGATCACACTAATCTAGCTGTAGGCAAATGTTTTATTATCTTGTCCTATACAAAAGGGAAAAGCAAAGAATTCTATTGTCCATTTCAGTATACTTGATTTTTTTCCAGAAGGAAAACAGTGGGTCTATGTTTGAGGTGAGTGTTCATCCATTGGTGTCCACAGAAGTGGGGCTATACAATGTGCAGTAGCGTGAGGAGCTCTGCAGGAAGAATAATTTTAGGCAAAATAAAATCTTTCCACTTAGATATCCACAATACAATGATTTTTCTATTAGTTGACCTTGCTTTTTTTTTTTTTTTTTTAAATTTTATTTATTATTTTTATTCTTGTTTCAGAACCTTTGTTTGTTTATTCACTCATTTTTATGGCCGGCTCAGCCCGCCCCCAGGGCAGGGCTGGCGCAGCATGTGGTGCCGGGGATCGAACTGTGGTCCCTGAAGCCGCCCAAGCTTCCCCAAGCAGGTGCTTTAGACCACTGAGCCAACCCGCCGGGCCCCTAGTTGACCTTGCTTTGTGCTCTACCTTTATAAGTTTATGACTGAACTACATTTCATCCCTGTACCACACGACTGTTTTCTTGTCTGCCAGGGACTCCACAGTCTGTGACAATGTTGAAGGAATATTCAGGGAAAGCCTTCATTCTCAGTGTTGCCAGGAAGCCGTTGCATGTTGACTGACTAATTGGAAGGGAGGAGGACAATGGAGTGACCAGGCATACATCACAGCCATTTGGGTTGGTTTTATTTCTCGATTCCTGGTGTTTATAAGACCTATGCCACGCTGAGGTTGCTGGACCTCAGGAACCTTATCTTTGTAGTGATGATAGCAGATTTTCCCTGTGGAGCTGATGGAATGATGTGTGCAGCGTACCTGTAGCTTGTGCTTGCGTGGGCTTTTTACTGGTTTTTGTCCCAGAAAAGTCTACCAGAAGGGGGCACTGTAGAGCCAGACAATCCCTCTACAAAACACTGCATTGATTAAAAATGAATTATTAAAATCTGAGCGATTTTACTTTCTCCTTTCTTTTCCTCCTCTTTAGCAAGAGGTGAAGCAGAACTTTTTCAAAGCATTCTGAGCAAATTAAGACCCAAGAAATGCAAAGTGATGCTTCCATTGCCAGCCTGGGGAATTTTGCTGGCATCTTGGAGGATCAAAGCAATGAACAATAGCTGCCAGCCCAGCCAGAGATACTCCAGGTTTTTACCCTTAGCCCATCGGTACCCTGCCATTTCTGCTTGCACATCTATTTGTCTGCAGCCTTGTGGGTGAGGACTGATCACAGTATATCTGTATATCTAACATGTAGCTGAGCACTTACAACCTAGCGGGCCCTAGTAAATATTTGTTGAATAAGTGAATGGAAAAAGTGAATCAAGTAAATCATCCAACTTGTACAAGAACTTACTCTCCCCCCCACACACACCTATTTCAATAATGCTCTTCTCCTTCACGATTTTCTGAAACTTAGTCAGAGAACGGGATGATCTCAGGAATACGAACAGCTTTCATTTGGAGTTGAAAAAGGATGCCAATTCTGACTTGGACTAGCATAAAACTCTTCTTATGAAATGGAGAAACAAAATGGAGTGGCACAGAAGGAGAAAAAAAGAGACTGAAGGTTGATTTTCACTGCCTACCTGGCCTGCTGGGCAAAGCCACCACCTTGAGCAGGCTGCGGGCCCCCTTCCGCACCCTCCCGCCCCCCTCACTCCCTTCCCCCAGCTGGCTAAGGAGCTTCACCTGGGCAAAGGCAGGTCTCTGCTGCTTTTGGATTCCTCCATATGCATTAGAGGCCTGATCACAAGGTAGCTCTGGTGGCTCTAGTGACAGTTTGGTTCTAGTGGGAGGTTCCCAGGTCAATGGGGTGAGCCTTCTGATCCTTTCTCTACCCTGGTCACTTCCTATCTTGGTATCCCAGCAATACCTTGCAGCATCCCTAAAAGCAAATTGCCTAAAGGCAATTTATTGAGTTAATCAAGGACTGGACCTCCAAAACGATGAGCCAAAACAAATCTCTTCTCTTTACAAGCTGAGTAACTAAGCCCTTTAACTTGTGCAGGTGATACTGTCACAGTGTGGAACTCCCTGGCTCTGGCATCTCACTATGGAAGGGCTTTCAACTTATTTGTCCCGTTTTGGAACTTGAGTACACAATTAGTCTCTATCATGACACAATTCCATCATGAATCACTACTGGTCTGTAGAGATACTATATTGCACAATGGAGAGAAATACAAGCAAAATTTAGTTTCCACAAAGTTGCCTTGTGATCTTTTTCAGTCTACTTGGCTCAACATATAATAAAAGCAAATACACTCTTTGAAACAGACTTTTAAAAGAAGAAGTCCATTTGTCTCTGCCACCTCCTCTCCAACTTCCAAATGGTCTTTACCCCTATATCCCCACAGCCCCCGCCCATACCACTATGGCATGGGTGGCCATTAATATGTTATTTCCCTTTCCTGTTATCACAATATAAAGGACGTTAGCATTGACCTTTCTATCAAAACATCCTTTGTTTAGAATGAAAAGCTTTTCACTGTTAGAGCCTTATCTGTAGGGTTTAACCAGAGGATCAAATCCAAAGAGCAGAATTCGTTTACTTTGTATTAAATGGGTTCAGTTAAGAAGTCTCAATTTTGGCAGAAAGGTGCATTAATCACAAGGAAAAGAACAGATCTCTCTTTTCACAGCTTCTGGTTTACTTTCAATACAGTTACACAGTGAGGCTTTTGTTCCTGAAAAGTAGCACTGTATTTAAATACAGTAAATATAACAAAATTGCCTTCTTAAAATTACACAAGAGTTCCTCCAGTCCAGGATGCCCATAATGACCTCAGTGTTGCAGGACTAACTTTATGGCTTCAAAAAGGCTCTAAATTAGTTTGGACAGATGGGTTTTATCCCAAGGAAATCAATGAGTTTTTGTGAGTTTGACTTAATTTTTATGCAGCTAGCACTTTGAGATGAAATTAAAATATGTATGAAAAACATATTAAAGTTTCCCTTGGGTCCATACTTGTTTGTACATTTACAAGGTGTTAAAGAGATGATTTAAAAACTAACTCTATAAGGGATCAATGCAAGCAGGCCATGATTTATGATCTTTCATGACATTTTTGACACTTTGGGCCTAATGTCTTGTGCGTGTTGAACCGCTAATTATCTTTTAATTCATAAGGGCTTCATGGTATTTTATAAGTGTAATATAATATATGGGGTTGGATCACATAGAAAGGCTTGGAGAACAGCATGCTTTACACGTTTGCTTGAGTGGGGAACACATGTAAGCAAATTTGGGCCGAACCTGGCTGAAAAGGCTTCTTCCTGATGCTATAAAAGTGAAACTCTGCTTTTTACCTAACCAACTCTAGAGAAGTCAAAGGTTTCACTTATTAAAGGTAGGTGGAGGATTAAGGCCTGAGTGAATTAGAACTTATATTACTAATGCAAGAAGTTGAGCTATGGCTGCATCAGAGCAGGTAATGATATTAGTTAATTGAGTAAATAATTGAAAAGTAATGGAACAAGAAGTGTATTTGCCTTTGAAATCAGACTCAAATCAAAATTTGTTTAGTGGTATAATGAATACTTAATGAACATGCCTTAGGTCTCAAGCCTAGGGAAGGTCCACCCATAAACAAGGAACTCACAGCCTTACCAATCATAGCAGCACTACCCTAAGAAGGGGGGATCAGTAAAGCTGAAATAACATTGAAGGTGAGCCCTGAAACCAGAGAGATAGCATTTATTCTATTAATCTTATTTGTATTTTACTGATGAGGACATTGAAGCATAATATCATCAAATAGTCTGTATAAAATGATGCAGTTTCATGGCAAAATCAATACTAGACCCAAGCTTTTCAGAGCTGGCTATTGAAACCGCAATTTGGAAAAAGGATTATAACTGAGCAACAAATGGATAGAGTTTTACCTTGTGTACAAAACCAGTCTTTAAAATGATCGCTTAGACATTGAGCTCTGCCATGGAAAAGACTAGGATACTCGGGAAATATTAATAATAGTTCTGCTGAAAGGTTTTCTACCCTTCTCAGCTGAGGAGGAAGTAATGTAGAACATGAACACCCTGAAGAGTCTCTCGCTTCTAATACATTTTATGGTCATTGTCCATCACTTCTGCTATATTTACCTTATACTCATTAGAGAAATGAGAAGGGTCATCTGAACCACATTCACTGAAACTTTTCTGAATGTGAAATCTACAGTTGTAGGTAGGAGAGGGTAAAGAAAGAACAGTGGGTAATCATCTTAGCTTATTTCATGATAAAACAGTATTGAAAGGTAAGGACTGATAGGAACTCATACAATATTGACAAAGTAGAGCACAAAGTTGAACGTCTGCCACTGATTACAGAGAGAGGCAAAGAGTAAGACAGGAAAGCTGAGAGTCAGCCTTCATTCTAGGTACCATACTGCACAGCTTTGATGTACTTATTTGGCCTACCTTGTGGACCTCAGAGCATTGCAAAGGGCAGCAGAATCTCTAGGTCTTAGGAAATAGCATCCTAGCTAGAGGAGTCAAATGCTTGCCTAGATGGACACAGCACACGGTGAATGTTAGAAAGTATCATAAGGCAGGGGCAGAACAACTGCTAATGATGCAAGAGGAGAATGTCCTAGTAGGTAATAGACTTACAAAGCCAGATATTTGGGAGGTGTTTGGAAGAAACTCACACAAGCTCCAACTGATAGTGCTATTCAACTGAGTTGTATTTCCCATAAACTTGTGTCTGTACTTGTCTTGTAAAGTTTGGACCGAAGCAACCTCTATGCATGGTGAAATGTATTCTAACTTGATGTTTAAACAAATTGTAACTTAGCTTAACACTCTACTCTGTGACCAAACAACTTGAGTTTCATCCTATGACTGTAGGTGAACTTCAGCCAATCACAGGCTTCCAACTAATCATACCCTGTCCAAATAAGACATGTCCAGACTGTGGGCAGTCAGGCTGTTTCAGTATGTCACTTCCTTTCTCTAGCAATGGCTATGATTGGTAATCTGATGAGATCAGGCATTCTGAACCAACTTTGGCCTGGACTTTTTCTCTGTTTTAGAGTCTTTCTCATGTTCCAGTAAACTCTGTTAAATTTAACTCGAGATTTTTATTTAACAGCACATTTAATTACCCTCATGTAAAAAAAAATTGAGAAAACTATGATTCAACTGCTCAATCAGCATCCTCTGACATCCTTCTACTTTCACTGGCATGAAACTCTGTGCTTATCATTACAGGATACACTATAGTCCCATTTTAGACAGGAAGCAAGGTCTGACAAGAACAGGTAGCATTTGTCTCAGAAAAGCAAAACTTTCACCGGTGGGTATCTCACTGGCCAGTATAGTCTCATGCACTGGGACATACAAGGAACAAATTAACAAACTGTCTCAAAGTTGCTGAAATCTTTTAAATCACATTCAGCAGGGCAGAAGAGTGTCAGGTGCTCTGAATTTTTGGCTGAATATCCTGAACATAACTAAGTTCTATTGATAAGGGGATTGATATTGGGTGAGCAATGAGCAGAGTCTACCACAGCCAAAAAAGGCAAAATACTATTAGAACCCATGGACAAGGGAAAAATGTGGTGCAGGAAGAAAGCTACACATGCAGAGCAGATCAGTGTGTGGACAGAACCTAGCGGTCTACTTTAGAATGTGCAAAAGGATGGAGTGAGAATTGAAACTGGAATGTTCTACCAGGGTAAAGTTAGACTTATATCCGATAGCTACTTGCTCATTTCATTTTGTTCTGTACTCAACAAAAGTACAATGACAACTTGAGTTTTCTTCTTGTATAGCTTGTTTGAGGTAAACTTTATCTAAATTTTAGACTACTTATAAAGCATAACTTTCTAAGATTTAACTGTGATAAATTGCAATGCTATAAACATGGGTGCACATATATTACTGTGACATGATATTTTCAGTTCTTCTGAAAAAAGCATTCAGGAGGGAAACGGCTGGGTTGAACAGGACCTCCAATCCTAGGTTTCCTGGGACTCTCCACAGATTTCCATAGTGGTTCCACCAGTCTATAATGCCAGCGACAGTGGAGAGCTTCACCCCACAACCTCTCCAGTGCTTGTTATTGCTTGACTTCTTGATGATAGCTATTTGGTATGGGATGTGTCTTCCCCCACCCCGCTCTTTTTAATTTTTTATAGTTTTCTTTAACAGATTTTGCTTGTTTTTATCCGATAATATGAGCAACTAATCTGAAGACAATAATAGGCAATATAAAAACCATTATTGAATTCCCGTAGTTTTGTTTAGTAAAATTCTGTATCACTATTCTTTACTAGTTTTTAATTCTCTTTTAAAATTTTAAAAAATAAAATGCATAACTTCCTCCTCTTCCTCCTCCTGTTCCTCCTCGTCTTCTTCCTCCTCTTCTTCTTCTTCTTCTTCTTCTTCTTCTTCTTCTTCTTCTTCTTCTTCTTCCTCCTCCTCCTCTTCCTCCTCCTCCTCTTCCTCCTCTTCCTCTTCCTCTTCCTCTTCCTGCAGGACCAGGGTTTGAATGCATGACCTTGCATTTGCCAAGCATGCACTTGTAACAGAGCTATCTCCCCACCCTAGCCCCTCTTTTTCACTATATATATATCTATATATATATATATCTATATATATATATATATATATATATGGCCACAAACTATAACCACTGTCAAGAAAATGATAATGACAATTTCTGCTACACTTACATTTTCTGCAAATTCCTCTCTAATCCATTCTCCCCCTCCTACCTCCAGGTGATCACTACTCTTCTTTCTGTAACTATAGACTTATTTGAGTTTTATAGGATTCCTGCAAATTCAACTGTAATATTACATACATTATCAGTTTGAGTATTTTTATTGCAAAGTGGCATTGTCACTTATTCATGAGTTAATTCCAGTTTGTGTTATAATAAACTTCTATGAACATCGATGTACCAGTACTTCAAACGGCATGTTCCTCAATTTTTCTATGGAGCTAGAACTTCTGAATCACGATAATTTGGGGTTTTTAAGAAACTGCCAAACTGTTTTGTAGTGTTGTACCATGTGACAGCCACACTGACTGAGTATGAGCGTTTCAGTAACTAAAACCCCTCCCAACACCCAGGATGGCCCCACTTTTTAGGGTTAGCCACTTAATGGGTGAGTAGAAGCTTCTGATTGTAGATGGAACTTGTAGTTTCTTGAAAAGTAGCATACTGAATATCTTTTGATATGCTTGTTTACCAGTTTTATGTGATTATGAAGTGTCTGAACATTTTGCCTGTATTTTAAAACGTGTATCTTTTGTTTTATCGAGTTGCATGAATTATTCACAATCTTTCCATACAAGTTTTATGTAAAGTATGTGCGAGAAGTTTTTCTATCAGCAGATGACATACTTTTAGACTCATCACAATATCTCTTGAAGAGTAGGACTTTTTATATTTATTAAGTCCAATTTATCAATTTTTTTCCTTTTCTTGTTTCTACTTATGTTCTTAAAGTGTATAACCACCTTAAGATTTCAAAGATTATCTCCAAGAAATTTTCTAGTTTGAGATTTTACAAACAGATGAATAAACAGACCTTGGCTTATTTTTATAAATGGTATGAAGTAAGTGTTGATATTCTATTTTCTCTACACAAAATCCAATGGATTCAGGACTATTTGCCAGGAATTTTTTTGTTTTTTTGTCTTTTTTTGAGACAGGGTCTCGCTATGCAGTTCAAGCTATCCTTGAGCTCACTTTTGTAGCCCAGGCTGGTCTCAAACTTGCACGGATCCTCCCGCCTCAGCCTCCCAAATACTGGGATTACAGGCGTGCGCCACCTCTCCCTGCTCTTGTACCTTTTCTTAAAAAAAAGAATTTTATTTTCTTCATTTAATTGCTTTAAAATCTTTGCTGAAAGTCAGTCAGTTGGTCATATATGTATATTTGTGAAATCTATGTCTCGTGTCATTGTTTATGTGTCTATAGATTTTCAATAACAAAATTATTAGTTTTTTTATGTATTTGGTACAGGTTCTACAAGGTTTCACTACACGGATCAGACTCATAGTGATCCTCCTGTTTTCAGCCTCCCAAGCACTGGGATCATAGTCTTGTGCACCATGCCCCGTCTCAGTCACTGTCTCAGCATGCCCTGAGTGGGCAGAGCTGGCACTGAACACCAGGGATTGAACCCCATCAACTTAAGCTGGCACTTTATTCTGAGATTTGTTGGACAACCAAATTATCGATTATGATAGTAAGTCCTCAATTCAGATAAAATAAGTCATGTAAATTGTCTTTAATTTTTTTTTCATTTTATTTATTTATTTTTATTCATTTTAATGAGAAAAATGATCAAATAGCAATGAAACTGTTTCAAAACAGGTTACTAGGACAGTTACAATAATTAATACATTATATATTGTTGCCTTTGTAGTAGTTATCCAGAGGACAAGATGTCAACATAATATCTTGTCCAAACAAAATTCTTTTCAGTGAGCTAAGAAAAAGTAACTGTATAACAATACTAACCATCTTCTCCCTCACTCTCTCTCTCTAATATATATATACATATGTATGCATATATATATATATATATATATATATATATATATATATATATATATGGCTTTCTTTTTCTACAACAGCACAGTCTTTTGTTTATCTTGCTTTAACTTGGTCTTAACCATCCAACAGAAAAGTGTAAACACAAAGTATATAAAATAAAGCTATATATTAATATGCTGAGCTGTAAAAGACTCAAATCAACAACTTTGGACAGTTGCCAGCTGTGCTGATAACTAGCTATCATTATGGACTATTGGACTATATTGGGTTAATTTGCTAAATTCAAGCACCCACAATCTTTGGACTGGCATCAAGTATGAAATAGTCCTTTGAATACTTCTCCAAATACAGCTTTTCTCACTGCAATGGAGCACTCACCTCTAACAAAGTAAAACAAGAAAGGTGGATACATTGGGAGCCAAGGAAGATAGGAAATTGATAAATGTGTGTAAGTGGGGCTAGACTCCAGCACCTAAAGCAAACAAGCTACCTCAGTCCTGAGATAAACATCCTGTCTGTTTAAAGTCAGCTATTAGTCACTAGGAAACCTTGCATCACATGTTAATTTTTCTATGTTCTTCCATTTTCACATATATTTTAGGAATGGCCAGTCAATTTACATCTTTAAAACATCTACTGAAATTTATAGAGAATGGTCATTTTAGAGATACTAAGTTTTCTAGTCTATGCATGTCTCTCATTTTATAACTTTTAAAGTACAGCTCTTGGACAATTTTTGCTAATTACTTTTAAGTGTACTATATCATGGACAATTTTTGAGCTGTGGACAATGGAATGAATTAGAGAAAATAGCACCCAAATCCAACTAAGAAGATACAGTAATAATTCAACTGAGATGTCTAACTGGAGAAGCAAATTAAGTAGTCATCCTGTAGCAACAGTTATCTCTATGAAGACTAGTTTTGGAAGATGGTGAGATGCAGGAATACCATGCTGGCATGCTTAGGAGGAAAAGAACTGGCAGGGTGCAAAAGTGGGGGATTCCTAAGTGAAAGGCAAAGTTAAAAACAGTGAATGTTCTGATTTCTCAATTCAACTGTGATAGAAACGAATCTCAGTGGTGGCCTCTGAAATGGCTCTTCCTCCGTTAAAGCACTCTATACAGATGGGTGTCCACTCCTCCCAATAGCTAGGAGGGTACAGTTCCTCCTGATCATGCGTATACTTGGATCAAGGATTTTAGCATGGAGGCCTTGTAGGCCACACTTTTCTATTTCCAAGAAAAAAAAGCTCTAGTATAAATAAAATACTACAACATTCCATATTGGATTATATATATACTAAACAGATATTAGTATATATCATCGAAGGTATATATATATATATATATATATATATATATATAAAATACTAATATGGACATTTATATAGATCCTTGGATATGTATATGTGCAAATATGAATACATATAACTAACTATATACATGTAAACATACATAACCCATGATGATTGTTCATTGTAGTAATAATATATTAATATTCATATCCTCAGATTAATTTGTGTATATGCTGGCATGCATTACTATATAAATTAACACACATCTTTAAATACAAACATATGTGTCTTTTCAGTTCATATGTAAGATGAATCTGAACCAATTCATATTAATAAGATGAAAATGGAGAGGTAAATGCAGAGATAAATCTTAGTGAAGGAAAAGAAATGAACACTTAGCATATACTGCATGACAGGCATTGCATTCATCTCATGATTATACAAAAGAGTTCCTTGATTTTTTTAACAACTGTGTGCTTGAGATAATAAGAAGTGGCATCACTACTCCACTTTTAGCAAGCAAGGACATGGGCTCAGACAGGCCAGTACTACAGGGTCCTAGCAAGTGGGAATCGTTACAACAGCTAAAACTGCAGCATCCCCTTTGCCTTCCTAGAGATGAATGCCAAGGAACACAGAGTAGAAAATCACCCCAGTCTTCTATTTTACAACAAACATGCCAGCAACAAATTCATTTATCTAATATCATACCCAGGAAATTTTTACTTTTACTCACCCACATGGAAAAAGATGCAAATGCGTAACATACCTGCATTTATATTTGATTCCTTTCTAGTTAAGTCAAGTCATGAAACTGTTTACTCACATTTATTAGGCCAGCATTTGAATTTTTATATATGCCATTTCAACAGACAGCATTTTCCTAACGTTGTGAGCTCTGTGGCGCCAAGGCTCCCGACCTCCCTCGTTAAGCCAAGGCAGGTACACAGGCCTGCCTGCATTTGTCTCTAGCAGACTCTATCTGATCCAACTTCTCTTTAGTCCTGAGCCATCAGCGTAGGCACAGGAAACCTTTGTCTTTTATTTACCATGATGGGCAAACAAAGTAGGCCAACAGGAACCCTGGAGCAAACTGGTTGCAAGAAGTTCTCCAGGTGGCACAAACCCCCTGTGACAGAAACTGTTAATTGAGCTTCTTTGTATGTTAGGAGTTATGTTACGTAGTTTTCACATACTGACCATCTTGGGAGCATTCTGCATCCTGGGCACACCTCTTGATGCCCATCCTGCAGCGCACCTTCACCAGGGAAGCCTTCTTTGGCAACAGACCAGGGCAATCCTTACTCTATATTTGTCCACAGCTGCTCCTGAGACCCCGGATGCAGTTCTTTCTTATCTGTGCTTCTATTTGCTTCCCCATGTTACCTGCCCATGTCTTTAATTCCCAGTGTACTGTAGGTGCAGTGAGATAAAAAACTCTAGGTATCCTACTAAATTATTGTTTGTAAAATAACAGCTTTTCCCTAATGCCCACCTTATCTCCCTGCTGTTTACTTGGTTGGGGGTTACACTTTGTTAACTGAATAAAGTAGGAATAATGGCCAACTTCAATTTATATATAAAAAAGAGAAGGCTTAGCAAGGTTAAATCACAGCAGAGGTACCTATCTACTAAATGTCAGGAATAAAATCAGAAACCAGCTTAATCAGTAAGTCTGCTTAGCTGTAGTGTAGAGCCTCAAGAAATTGTCATACCCTCTCCTAGGATATGACCTGGCCCCTCTGAAATTTCTTCTTAATTGTGTATGTGTGTGTATGTGTGTGTTTATTTGTAGTTGTCCTATATTATTCTTTTTCTGTGCATAGGAAATTAACCTTTTCCTCTCCTCATTCTACCAGAAAAACACATTTGTTTGTTTGTGTGTCTTTTTTAAATAACCCCAATGGCTTAAGGTGAGTGAGACCCAAATGCCCAACTTTTTGGTTCAGAAAGAGAATGCCCTTGCCAAATTCTTCCAGCCGTATTCAATGACAGTGAAACTAAAACCAAGTCTTTGGGGCCTTATTTGATGCTATCTTACTTGGTGACCAGCAAGGCTGCTCAGAGCTAAGATGTATGTGTGAGTGTGTGTGTGTGTGTGTGTGTGTGTGTGTGTGTGTGTGTGACTTGCCTGTCCTTGCAGGAAGAGAGGAATCAAAAACAGCAGGCACTAGAGCAGAGGCAAGGCGCTGAGGCTTATGTACAATTGCCTGTGTCACAGAAGGGCATCCTAATCCCTGTCCATACTCTTAGGAGATGGCTCCTGGTCTTTGTTTGTATCCTCCCTTGCTTATTTTCTTTTTGCTTTCAGGAATCTATTTTTTTTTTTCCATGTTAAAGATTGAACCTAGGGCCTTGCACATGCTGGCAAGTGGTCTGCCCCTGAGCTACACCCTGGGTAATTAATTTTTAGAAAACTTTATTTTGAAACAGGAGCTTATTATACACCCAGGTTTGCCTCAAATTCACAGTCTTCCTGCACCAACCTCCTGAGTAGCCAGGATTACAGATGTACACCACCTCACCTGACCCACAAGACCTTTCCAACTCTCACAAACAGATTTGGAAACAAAATTCGTAACAAATGAGAGGATAGCAGAAGGACATCTTGGAAAAAGGTTTTGTTCTAGTTACTAGAATCATAGTCTAAGTTACAGTTGTTAAAAATTAACTATCAAAAAGATAACTAAACCTTGATGAGTGCTCTTGGAAATAGATTGAGGGGGGGAAAACATTTTTTCAGACTTCCCTGATTATTTCTCCTCTACTTTGATCTTCGCCAAGATTCCCTCTGGGCCAACTCACTGTTTAGTCATCATCTTCTTTGTATAACTTTTTTTTATTATTATTTCAGGCTGTCTTTGAAGCTAGGAAGGCAGTTTTTATTTTACCCCAGAGACTCTGGCCTGACTTTTTCTATATCAACCATCAAGACCCGGGAAGAGCTATGCTGCTAATGTCACAAGCCAGTGACTCCAGATAGTGTGCTCTAGTCTCAGTCTGTAGTCACTGGGAATGAGATAAAGTACCCCACATTCCAAGCCAGAATGAAGCCACCTTGAGAGGAACAAATCCTCATATGAAAGGAAGTCTAATTTTGTTGTGAGTTGCTTCTCTAATTAACCAATGAAATCCCTGGGTTTTATTTAATTCTGGTGCCTACAAAAATTTTGACGCTTTGAGCACTTAATTCATAAACCATTTAGTCTTAATTCAGCAGATTTGGGAGCACAAAAATAGTGGGTAGGATGGGATCATAAGGACAGATGATAGCCAAGATTAGTATGCCTTGGACAATAACTGTCAAAACAGAATTAGTTGTTTCTCTGTGGGAAGCCAGCCCTCCCATGAGACGTAATTCTTTGATTTCCCAGTCCTCCGTGTTTCCCATGAGACAGATGTATTCCGGTTCCCCTGCCTTCCTGTCTAGCACTGATGGCGTTCAACCACACTGACTTTCAGTCACATATTTCCTCCTGCCCCAGGACCTTTGCATGTGCTCCTTCTTTACTGAATCTTCCTCTCAGCCTGTTCTCTTACCTAACTTTCTTCAACCTGGTCTGTCTTGCCATCAGATTTCTATCTCTGTTGACATGTGAAATAGTTTATTGAGAAACCTGACTCACATTACCCCTTTCCTACATAGATCTAAACCCTGTTCCATTTTGGTGCTAAACACTAATAGAATCAACTATTTCCAATACAAAGCACATTTTTGCTCTTATTTTATAAAGTTTTTATTCATTTATTTTTAAATTCATTTTTAATGATGAAAAAGATAAAATAAACAGTTTTAAAACAAGTTAGTAGGTCGGTTATAATAATTAATACAATGCATAATGTTGTCTTCATAGTAGTTATTCAGAGGACAAGATGCAGACATGGTATCTTGTCTAAACAATATTAGTATAGATTTTTATTCTCAATGAATTAACAGAAAGTAGCTGTATATCTATCCTAACTTTCTCTTGTATGTGGTTTGGGGGTTTTGTGTGTGTGTGTGTGTGTGTGTGTGTGTGTGTGTGTGTGTGTTTGTGTGTTCGAAGTTTCTCAGGCCAGGGAGATAGCTCAGTAGAATAAGCATTTGCCTGGCAAGCACAAGGGCCTGAAAAAATAAAAAATAAAAAACTTCTAATAATAGGATAAAATATCATACCATATCTTATAGATTGTAAATTTTAAGTCAAAGATACAGTATACATTATAAAACAAAAATCATAATTAAATAATATTCAGAAAATTTATTAAATATTAATTAATTAAGAATTAAATTAAATATTTCAAAACAATATTCCAAGATTCAAATCAAGTCGTGCATCCAACTTAGAGGCCAGAATGTTGTGTTTCACATGTACAAATCTGTGATCAATCCAAAGTACTCACATAGTATTTGAATAGGTTAATATATACAAAGATATCAACTAAGAAAATGTTTCCATGGTAGTAAAGAATTACTAAGAATAAAACATAACATAAATACTAGAATGACAGATATATGACAAGAACCTCTAACAGTTTGAGGATAGAATATCACACAAAGTTTTAGAATATCATATACATGGATAGTGTCCATGATGCTTTCTGGTGGCAAGGTGTCACTTGTGGGACTGAGCTACTACTATTTCCTTGATATCCACTCTGTAGACCCAAAAGGAATTATGACCCATAATCTGTAGAATATGCTAATGGAAATATTTTGCTGTTGTCTACAAAAGAATATTGAAAGACTACTGTTGTATGCCATTTTTTCTCCTATGTTTAATTTTTTGCCCTACTTGGTAGGTTCTATCTAATCAGTCTCCTTCATGGAGTTGTAGTCATTTTGATCCCTCTCTAGAAGATCTTTTAGTAAACTGTGTAGGGTTGGCTTTATCATCATGAAGTTCTTTAGTTGTTCTTTGTCCTGGAAGTATTTCACTTCTCCATTATACTTGAAAGATAGTTTTGTAGGATATATCAGTCTGGGTTGGAATTTATTTTCTTGCAAGATTTGTAGTACTTTGCTCCATAAGACACCCATTGCAGCTAGTGAAAAGGCAAGAAGAGATCTCTTAAAAACAACTAGGATGCAGGAAAAAAAAAAGTCAACATCTTCAAGATGATGCAAAGATGAACAACATAAGACTAATAGGCATCATTGAGAAAGGAGTCTGTACAAATGATACAAAAAGAATATGGACAGAATAACAGTAAACTTCCCAAATATGAGGATATAATCTGACATTCCGTAACTGAAACATATAGAATTCCAAATAACATCAACCCAATTAAAACCACACCCAGGGGCTGGGCGTGGTGGTGCACGCCTGTAATCCCAGCACTCGGGGGGCTGAGGCAGGAGGATTAGTGTGAGTTTGAGACCAGCCTGAGCTACCAAAGTGAGCTCAAGACCAGCCTGAACTGCATAGTGAGACCCTGTCTCAAAAAGACAAAAAATAAATAAATAAATAAAAATAAAAATAAAACCACACCCAGACATATAATAATCAAAAGTCCAGCCGGCCGTGGTGGCTCACGCCTGTAATCCCAGCACTTGGGAGGCTGAGGCAGGAGGATCGGTGCGAGTTCAAGACCAGCCTGGGCTACAAAAGTGAGCTCAAAGCTAGCCTGAACTGCACAGGGAGACCCTGTCTCAAAAAGACAAAAAAAAAAAAAAAGTCCAGAAATTCAGTCCATGAATAGTATGCTAAAAGCCACTAGAGAAAAGAAACAGATCACATTTAAAGGAAAACCCATCAGAATAGTGGCAGATTTCTCTTTACAAAGCACTTATTATTTCTGTAATTATTTGATGAGTGTCTCTTTTTTTTCTGTACAATGGACTCCTTCAATGTATGACCTGAGCATGTCTTGTTTAAAATCGCATTGCAGAGGCCTGGTCTGGTACCTTACACACTCTCAAAATATACCCACTCAAAATATACTCAATGAATGAATGTTTAATACACTGTAGAGGGTTCTCAGTTATGTGAGGGATATTTTAAGAATCCACTGGGTAAGCTCATCTGACTGGGGAAGCTTTAGAAGTGAAGTGGTAGGATTAAACTCTGAATCAATCAATAGCTCTCATAAGCTATGTGGGGACTTCCCTAGAACCCCAAGTAAGTTGATGTTTGCTCAGTCTCTCCTTTTCTTTCGTGATTTTAAGCCAAAGCAGACTTTTTTGGTTTAATTTCCTCTTTTAAAAAGAGGTGCTATAACAAAACAGCAAGAACCACCTCTGGATGCTACCACAGCACATACACACTTACCAGCCCATCCTTGGATGGCTGGCCAGCAGACATGGGGAGATTATTAACACCATAAACCATAATTCTAAAAATTTGAACACAGAGACCTTTTTTATTACTTAGTTGGGGACTGTTTAATGTGTGATTTTACTTCTTGGTTAGTGGGTTACTTGGTTACTAAGTAACCAGGTAATTGACACATGAACCACAAGGTTTTACAAAAGATGTTGTATCCAACATTATATTTTATGAACTTAGTAAAAACTCCAGTTACATATTTAGAGATTTTAAAGAAGTTTATGGCATTTTAACATGCACATTCCATATCATAACCAATTTCCTAACAGGTTTCAGTTTCCTTGTAATACTGGTTCTGAGAAAGCTTTCTTGAAATTTTGCTTTTATTGATGATGTTTTAAAAGCTCCCATGCACTACATAAATGATTCTAAAATTCAAATACCTGAAAATGTTTCCAGAGAAAGCACATGTCCATTCTAGAGCTTGTTTCCCTGTTAATTTCCTACCCACAATATAGTGCAAAAGTCTTTAAATGCCTGGCCATTGGATAGCATCTTTGAGGTTTGACTTCCTCTTTCATAAGTGATAATCATTTCTGAATTTGAAGGAATGGTGAGTGAATTTAATGAAATTATAATGAAAGAATTTTATAACCTGTAAAATACCATATACATGTTTTTCATTAATAACAACATTACAGAAGAATTCTACTATACCTATTAACCCATGGTTATTTTTTTTTTGTCTTTGATTCCATATGTACTACGATTCTAGTAACAGTCATATAACTACTTGAATGTAAGTACAAGTCCTTTAAAATGTAACTTTTACAATACCTACTTCCAAACCCTAATTTAATGCCCCATAAGAGAGGAAATGCTAATTCGATGGTGTCTTTGGATTCACATGCCTATTGCAGTGGTTTTGTAGACTCCTATGAACAGGTA
Source organism: Myocastor coypus (assembly GCA_004027025.1). NCBI lineage: Eukaryota > Metazoa > Chordata > Mammalia > Rodentia > Myocastoridae > Myocastor > Myocastor coypus. The sequence continues at coordinate 60,510 of PVJA010002825.1, read as the reverse complement.
GGGTATCCTCAAGAAAGTTGACTAGAGAGTCACGGGGCAGATGGCAGTCAGACTAAGTCTGTTCCTTTACCTTTTTGCTTTGCATTGTTCAGATGTGCTTCCCTAGAGTCACAGATCTTCCCCATGACACCAGTTTTGAGAAGACACAAGGATATTTGTCGTCACTGAAGCTCAGGAAGAAGGAGAGATGAGGTGCTAAAGACATGAATTCACCCTGAGCTCCTGCTGTTATGGGCAAGCTTAAGGTTTTGTCACTTTGAGTACCTACCTACACACCTCCCTCCTCGGAAGGAAGTGGACATTAGGAATGGTGACACTGCGGTACGGGTGGGAAAGAGCAACATGTTCAGAAGGGAGGTGCCTCTTTGCCATCACTCAGTAAGGTATTTCTATGCTTTCCAAGCAGCCCTCATAATACCTTCTTAGAGGTTCTGTATGGGATGAGAGATCTCATCTCTTATTCCTCCATGAATCACAAAAAGCAAATGAGAACTACCATTTGTCTGCCACATTATTTCTTTGGAAGGTACTACACATTCATTCTGATCCATTCTTTTCTAATAATCACACCAAAGTCATAACGTAGATCTAGACGAGAAAGTGGAGGGCTAAGGAGATTATGTAACTAGACCAAGTTCACACAGACGTGTATGAGTGAAAGAAATTCAGTGAAGTCCGTTAGCTGTTTTTCTTTGCACTATACCATTAGAATTCTTGATTATGCTAATTTGTGGTCCTGGTAGTTTCAGTTCAATATCATAGTACCCCTGGATCAACCCTTCCCTATAACCTCATCCTCAACCTTTATTAAGATGAGGTCCTACATAAAAGCATTTAGACACTATTTTCACTTCCAATCTAACTGAAAATACCTTGCTAAGCTCTCACTACCGCTTAATTTTTGATGTGCCCCGTCATTCTTCCTCAGCCTCCTTTGTTATATGACAAAGGAGCTTTGAAAATAATGCATATTTTCCAAATGAGGTAATTCCAGCAGTACATGGGCATTCTAAGCAACTTCACTGTGAATCCTATTGACATTTCATGTTGCCTACTATTTTAGAAGTACATTTAATGGCAGAGTAAGCTATTCTCTTTAGGAACACTCAGAAAAAAGAATGGGTTTTAGTGAAAGGAGAAAGTAGAGACAGATCCTTTGAGCTGCAGTTCAGTTCTAATAATGACATTGCCAGTCACTCAGGAAGTCAGAGCGGTCTGACTTAGTCACTTAGATTCTTTTAAAAACTGATTTTAAAAAATTACTGGATAAACTGTATAGAAAAAAATTATCCTTTAACAAAGCTTTTATGCTGGTGCATCTCATTCACTTTTTGCATCTGCTTGAGCTGCTGCACGTTATTAATATCGTTAGAAAAATGTAGCATATTATGGGCATGAAAAGCTAAGGAATGAGAATAAGGTGCCCCTTATTTACCCTGGTACTTTGTGAAGATTAAACACCCATCATTCTCTCCTGCACAAAGTCCAGCCTATCCCAACAAAAAAAAAAAAAAAAAAAACCATGAACTCAGAGGTTCCAGTTAACCAGCTTCCCTGGGACTGGAGGAGAAAAGGAGTTCCCCAAAGAGTCCCAGGCAGCCCATGGGGAAAGGAGCTTCTGGTGCAGTGAACAGTTCTTGCTTTTGTGGGGCACTAAAGGCACTGGAGTGTTCACAGTACTTAGCCCAAGGAGCAGATGAGCTATGTAATACACAACAGATGGAAATTTCTGTAATTTACAAAGTATCCTTATATTGTTATCACATGGAAGGGTCTCTTCAACAGAATGAAAAAGCTAGTCCCCTTCTGATTTGTGAGATGGATTAAAAGATGAATAAATTCTAAAATATATATTATGGTTATATTTTTATTACAGCGAACAAATTTATGTTTCTAACATAACACACACACACACACACACACACACACACACACACACACGCACACGCACATGGCACGTGGCACATATGGCCCACAAATGCAATTATCTTCTCAACACAAATTGTGTGTTGAGAAGATAATTATAAATTATTGAGATATCACTTAGAAGCATGGTCGAGAATGTGGGGTAAAAATGTACCACAAATATATGGCTGTCAGCTGATGACATTTTTTTTTAACCTTTTAGCACCTTACATCTCTGTGACTGTGCATGAAAATGTGAGACTCTTGTGGGACGTGAGCCCCTGTTTGATAAAGTGGTCCACTGAGCCCACAATGACAAGCCACTTCTAAGAGGGGCCCTGTTCTGTGACTCTTCTTAAAGTCATGGGACACCCTCATGGTCTAGCATTGTAGACACATCCTCGTGGCCTAACGATCTTCAATGAAAGGTGCATGCTTGAATAGAGGGACACATATTCTCCTATTTCATCATCTATGAGTGTGTGTGATGGAATAAGAGCCATGACACAAGGGAAAAGCTGTTATCTAATGTTAAGAGTGGATTTTAAAGATTCTGACATCCAGGACTTCATACAGAATTTTGTCTATGGTCATAGGGCTATAAGTTGAGAAATCACTGTGTAACTCTCAACCTTCCTCTTTTTGTAATAGAGCCTTTTAAATCTAAATCATCTGGGCTGGACAAATAGCTCAGCAGATTAAAGCTCCTGCAGGCAGGCACAGGGGCCAGTGGTTTGATCCCCAGCCCTGCCATGCCAGGCGGTCTTGGGAGGCCATAAATAGGTGGATCACTATGAGTCAGATCTAGTAATGAGACCCTGAATATCCTGTAGATCCTTCCTTAAAGTACAAAAAGAAAAAAAAAATCAAATCTTCTACTGTTGACTGAAGGATTATATAATCCAAGTGGGGATCAGAGACAATTTTTCCTTTCAAAGAAAGATACAAGTTAATGAAATGCTACAGTTACTGGCTAAGATTGGCTTGCTTTAAGGACATAATAATTCTGCAGTTTCATATAAAATTTAGAACAGTGATCATTTTATTGATTATTATTGTTCAGGGATAAGTCAAAGAAGTCTTCAACTATCTTTAAAAGAAAAGATAATTTGTTATCATTTATTAGGTAGTCAAGCGATAAAGTAAACCACTATAATACTGTAACATGATTAAGTTCCTGGGTTGGACTGGGGAGATAGCTCCGTGGCACAAGTGCCTGCCCAGCAAAGGCAAGGTCATGAATTCAAACCCCAGACCTGCCAAAAAAAAAAAAAAAAAAAAAAAAAGGTCCAGGCTCTATTCCTCAGCTCTCTCTTAGCTTCACTTTCTTCTATGAGCCACTTTTCTGTATATTTTACAAAGCATAGACATGGTTATTTTTTGTTGATTTATATTTCCAAGGATGGCTATACATCCTCTGGAATACATAGTGTCTCCCTCTAAAACCCTGGAAAGGCATGCTAGCTGTCTATTATAAAATATTTTGGTTCCTTGGGCTCAGAATGTCAGATATGTGTAAAGGGATTACCTGCCCTAATTCCTGCTGACTTTTGAGATTTGAATCTGAATACTGCATACAACTATGCATGCTAAGCAATGAGCAATAAAGTCCTTTGTCTCTGACCCGGTGATTTTTATATAATCCAGCAACATCCATGAAACTATGCCGCTCTAATCTGTGATGTACAAATAGAGTAAAATCGGGCTTTTCATAATACATACATAGCCACTTCTGCTCTAGGAGGGTACAGGCATGCAAGTAATTAGTTACTATTAGTGTTAAGGCTATCTGACTTCCTGCTTAAGAACTATAGATAAGATAGAAAATCTTTCCTTCAATTACAAGTACCAGCCCTAGCCTTCATTCTGATCAGATTACTATAGGTCATCCCTCGGGCCAATCCAAGTGCTCATTGATTAGGCTTAGATTCCTAAACTAATCACTGATGGCTTCTCCAGGCTTACAGAGCAACTAGGAACTGGGGAATGCAGAATAACAACTGAGTTCTGTTATGATTACATGAAAGGGTGGTGGATGTTGCCAAGTAACTGAGGGATCCTTGTAGAAGTTAAGCCTGAGCTTTCTGTTTGATGTGGACTGCTCTATCCAAATTGATCTACTCTTGGGACATTTGTAAGCACAAGCTCCCTCCTGCAACATCTCGGGTTCTTTGCCAGTTGTGCTTTCCAGATGCTCATATTTCTAGCCAATGGTTATGAGTTTAGGCGTTAAGGGATCTGGTGCAGATCATAAATGTTATACAAATCAACCCATATGGATTAAGTGCTGCCACAGTCTATAACTGTTAAATGAGGGTCATGCTTTCAGCCTGGTTAATAGACTCTAATTCACTCAGTGGCTTTATGAAACTCCAGTCCTAGGCAGTCATCATAAGTGTGAAATTTTATATAGTCTTGTAGAAAACTAGCAAGTCTCATACAGTTCTGCCTTCTGCTCATGGAGGAAGGGTGGTATGTAAACTGAATGTTAACTTGGGTGCTCATGTTTCTAAGGTATGGGATTGTGCTGGCCTTTGGTGGGGCTCAATTATGTCACAGAGGACCTCACTATTTGCAGACTGAGGTGTAGGGCTTCATGTAATTAAAGTATTACTGGACTCCAGACTTGTGGTTCCTCTTTGAACCCCAGTGGTCACTAGAGTGAATTAGAATGACAATGCTAATAACCCAATCCCCAAGCGTGGGTTCAGCAACCCAAGTCTCACCTCTAGAACCGGTCCATTGACTACAAAAGATATTTTCTCCATTAGCGGGCTATACTCAAGCTGAGAATATCCCAGCTACTTTATCTCCTCTTTGTGAGGTCTTAACAATGTTACCTATTTCCTTTAAGTTTTTTGGCCCTCCATAGATAATTTCACGTATCTCAAAATATGGTTGAAGATTGAGGTGGTAGACAGAAAGCAAAATATATCTCCTAAAATAATGTCTAGCATGATGTAGACCTTGTCAGTGTTAACTACTATTTACACTAATGAATATATTAATCACTAAGATAGTTTTATAACAAAAATCAGGATTATATCTTTAAAATATTAGATGCTATAAAACACATATTCTTATGTATCTTTTGTATCCCTGACAAAAACTACATCTCTTTGAGTACCTGGAAAGATACTTCATTATAGTCATAAACTGAGGGCTGGGGATACAGCTCAGTGGTACAAGCACTCATCTGGCAAGCACAAGGTTCTGAGTTTAATTTCTGGAGTCAAAATTTGATAATAATGGATTAAGAACGTATGACATATGGTTTGCACCTAGTGGCATAACAGAGCATGTAAGACTCCTACTTGAAGCTTCTTGGAACATGGGAATGTGATACTTTGTTGGAAAACTAGTCTCTGTAGATGTGATGGAGTCGAGGGGAAAATCAGCCTGCATTATTCAAGCAGCCACAATGTAATTCAGTAGGCCTTAAAAGTCAGCTCTGGTGAGTGGGAAAGGGGACTGTGGAAGAATAGTCCCATGGCAGAATGGCTGGTATCATGCAACACTGCTAATTTGAAGAAGGAGGAAAGGTGCTATGGGCCCACCAATTTGATTAAGCACCACAAATCAGCAAAAGCAAGGAAACTTGTTTTTCCCTAAAGAAAAAAGAAAAGGACACAGCTCCATCAGTACCTTAAGTTTCTCCAGTAGCAGATTCGCAATTCATAGAATTATAGAGTAATATTTTATCACTTGAAGCTACTCAGTTTGTGATTATTTCAACAGAAGAAAATGTAAGCACCTAGAAACAGGCCTACTACCTCGTGCAGCTGTCATCAAAGGTCTCTACGAGTCACAGAACAATAATTCAGTGGGATCCCATAACTTGTTCAAGCTCTCACAATTCAGAGTTTGAATTCAACCCCCAAGCTCTAAGTTTTCTTCTTTATTGCTTGAGCAAGTTGCATTCGCTTCTCTTTCATTCAATATTCGCTAACTCATCAGTATAACATATATAATAAATTAAAAATTTACATCGACTGGATCATGAAGTTTCTTATGCACTATTTTTACTTACATAAATCTAATTGTTGGTTTTCCCCAGAGGTAAGTAAGACAAGCCCATTTTCCTCAGGTCTCTTTCCTAAGAACTGCAGATGCTGTGGTGGATATCCTCCAGTTAGTGCTGCCTGCCTCCCTAACTGGACATGTCAGCGGTGAGAGGCTTACCTGAAAGAGGGTACAGCGTGAAGGGCACTTACAGTGTGGCTCCCAAGCCCTCGTGCACTGTTTCTGTGTGTAGCTCTTTTGACTCTTACGACTCCTGGGAGCATTCCACAACATACTACCAAGTCCCTCAAATCCCAAGACACTTCTGAGGCCCATTTGTTTTCTTCTGTTGCTGATCTTTGTTTTGCTTGAATAATTTTTATTTTTTACTCTTTTTACTTTTGTTCATGACAGCTTCGTTATCTTTGAAAATGGCCTACTTCCTCCTGAACCAGACAGAACGATTCTCTGCTCGCCTCTGATGGCTCACACTCGCTTTTTGGGAAGGATTGCCTGTGCTCTCTCTGACTGGGAGAACTCATACCATCTGCTGTCCTTCCTTTCCTTCCTTCCCTCCTTCCTTCCTTTTCCTTCCCTCCTTCCTTCCTTTTCCTTCCTTCCTTCCTTCCTTCTCTCCCTCCTTCCCTCCCTGCCTCCCCCTCCCTTTCTTCCTTCCTTCCTTCCTTCCTTCCTTTCCTTCTTTCTCTTCTTCCTCCCCTCTTTGCTTAAATTACTCTTTATTCTAAAAGATTTTAGGCTTCTCACCATCCCCACCACCCTGAGGCAGATTTCCGGCAGCTGGGATGGTGGCACGGAGGGCAGAGTGGGGCTAAGCAAAGGGAGGTGAGCAGCTCACACTTGCTCACTCACTGACTAGGTGGAAACAGCCAGTGGGTGATTTGCACCATCACAGTGCGTGACAAGAGATGATGGAATCCCACTCACTTTAATATTAAAGGTTTGAGGCCTAGATCTGAAGTGAATTAACACAAGCAGATGCAGGATTATATGGATGTCTCTCCTATCCACCTGAGAAACTCCGATCCACTTTAAAAATTCTCTCACACATTTAAAAAATAAAACCAAATCCATGTAGTCAGGCTTTCTAAATTTACACTTTCAGCCTTTTAACCACTTCTGAGTTTTTAACACATGTTCTTTCCATCTGCCAGTTTTCCAGGAGTATGGCTGTCTCAGGAGCTCCTGTTCAACTGCTCACGATTCAAGTGGGGTTTTCCACATCCTGAGTGACTGGTGGGTTCTCAAGTGTTTGTTTTATAAAATGGAGACTCTGTTCCGCTTCATACTGACTTCCTCATCCATCCATCACTTTTCTCCTTGTGGGAATGTTATGGGAGGAATGTGACTTGGTCCTACACAGTGGTGATTAAGTCCCTGGACCTCTGGACTTCACTGGGGGGTCGCATTATGGTCAATGTGAGCTGAGGGACTCGCTCAGTTTACCTTTGCAGCCTCTTTGGCCTTGATTCCAGCGAGCAGGGATTTTGCCCTTGTGGGGCCACTGGGCTAACTTGAGCATGTATAGCAGAAGAGCTCTGTGGGAGAGGAGAATACAGGGGAGGAGAGGCGGCAGAGAGGAGGAGGCAGGTGAGAAAAGAGAGGTACATGATGGAAAAAAGTCAGAGAAGGGGAAGGAGGGAAAAGGACACATAAAGGATGAAAATGTAAATGTGATTAAAATAGGGCTGAAACTGGTAGAACAAGTCCGGGTTAAGGATGGGAACAGAGGAGTTGAAAGAAGGGAGAATGAGTGAAGATAAGACAGACAGTCTCAACTACACTGCTTTACCTTTATGATGGTGTAAAGATGCCTTACACTCATTCAATAGAAATCATACATACTTTGAATTTTTATTGTTGTTGTTGCTAGGCAGGATCAACAAGCAGCAGCTCCTAGCCAGGCAAGCCTTCAGGGTCGAGTGCAGGAGTGGATACCTATAATCCAGCACTGGAAGAGGCAGAGCAACACAGTTGCCAAGTTTGAGGTTAACCCGCACAACTTACTAACTTAGCAAAACTCTGGCTCAAAATAAAGAAGAGCCAGGACTGTAACTCAGAACAAGGGCACTGGCTTCGCAAATAAACAAGAGAAAAGAAGAAAACAGCAAGGGTAAACTCTACAGTGGATTGTGTTGCCAAGCTCTCTGTTCTATAGATTGCTTTCTGAAATTTACACTATTTTCCATTTATAATACATTTAGCAGGATATAGCCCTGGTATACATTGAGAAGCACCTGTATATCTTTCTAATCCCTACCCTGATCCTTGAGGTCACTGTACAAATGCTAGAGTAGTGCCAGAATGGAGAGCTTTTAGGGGTAACACAGGCTAAGTTGGAGTTGGGAGGAAAATTTTTAAGCAAATCAGGTGACTTTCTATGTTGTATCTATCATAAAGAAAGCTACCTTGTGATTTGTTATGCTGACTATATATATTTTTTAAAATAACAGTCTGTTAAAAAGGAAGAGGGGCCCGGTGGGATGGCTCAGTGGTCTAAAGCGCCTGCTTGTGGGGTGGCTGCAGGGACCACGGTTCAATCCCCAGCACCACATGCTGCGCCAGCCCTGCCATCGGGGCAGGCTGAGCCAGCCATGAAAATAAATAAATAAACAAAATTTCTGAAACAAGAATAAATAAATAAAATTCTAAAAAAAAAAAAAGGAAAAACTTTAAATCATCACAACTCTCAGGAAAAGAAGATAGAGGGAACTGGACTGCAAGTCATCCCATGTTGCACATCACGCTCAAATCCTTCACTTCCCATCTCCTCAAATCTCCTAAGGCCAAACAGAACCCTAGGCCTCTCTCCTTTGTCTCCTCCAAGTGGGACCCTTGTTTTCTAGCTCTTGGCCTCTCTCTGGATTTTCATTTCCTTTCTTGAGCTCTGTTTTTTTTTAATTATTATTATTAGTTGCATCAATTAGCCGTGGTGAGCTTCTTTCACCCTTCCTTGCCCTCTTCCGCTAAGCAGTTGGGGTCCCACAAAGGCCTAGGTCATGGTGGACAAATCTATACACCTCCTAAAGGCTGGGGACCAGAGAAGCAGGAGGGCGAGGGATGAAATGGAGTGAGTGGTGGCATGGTTCAGAGTGCCCCACTGGCTCTCACCCTATCTGCCACCAGTGGGGGTTCGTGCTGACCCACCACAATCATTGCAAAGACATCTAAGACCTTTAGACATTTTGATCTTAGGCCATCTTGGAAAATAACATCCTATAACTCAGTGGTTCCCCAAATTTTCTGTTCAAGGAGATTATGGGGCCACAGAACAAAGTGATCAATGAGGTACAGTGTGCCTAAGGAGAGTCACCTAGAGAGAAAACTTTCTCTCAGGCTTTCACACAGAGGAAACAGGTCAAGCAATGGTTGTGACTCATCCAGACGGCTGACACTGACAAAAGTTCTACAAAACACTGGACATGATTTCAAGGTTAATCCTGAGGGGATTTGACTGACCTTGTCAGATACAAAAGTTACATGTTTTATTATTTAGTTCTTGTTTTAACTTGCACTTAACCATCCAGCAGAAATGTTTAGCCACGAGGAATAAAAAGTAAAGCTAGATTATTATGCTGAGCTATAAAAGCCTCAAATAAACAGCTTCCAACATTGCCAGTTCTGCGGATAACCCACAACTATTATGGACTATTGGACTACATATACAACTACTTTCTGTTAGTTCAAGGAGAAGAAATATGTGTACCAATAATGTTTAGAAAAGTTATCATGTCTGCATCTTGTACTCAGAAAAACTACTATGAAGACAACGATGTGAATTGTATTAATTATTGTGGTTGTCCTACTAACATGTTGTGAAACTGTCCCACTGTTATTAAAAGTAATAAAAACACTATTTAAAATTGTAAAAGAGAGAGAGAGAGAGAGAAGAAAATAATGATCTGTAATCTGGAGGCTTTCTGCTACCTAAATAAACTTTCCACTCTGGGAAAATATTCCACAGAGTCCTGACCACCCAGGCATGCAGATTGTGTGCATTAGAAGAACAACATGGACTGAGGTACAGGGATACAGTTTCATCCCGAGATGCAATACCCATCCTCCATCTCCTCTCACATAAGCATCTCTTAGAGCTTGAGGAAGCAGTGCATACTTGGGGAATTCAGACTCCCGCTGACGTGAGTTCTTGTGCATTAGGCAAGCAGCTTAGAGTCACTCAGCCTCAGCTTCTATATCAGGGGAATGGGCTACCATTCAACTGACAAAACATCATTCTAGGCTTCTCTGGACCAAAATGATATTTTGGCCTTCCACTGGTTCTCAGACTCCTCCAGCATCCCCTGCTGCTGCTACTCCTTTCAGCTTCCCTCCTGCAGACAAAGTCCCTTTCAGTGTTAGCGGTGAAGCCAGTTGGGTGACAGCTACAGGAAAGCAAGGACAGTTCAGCCCCTCATACCTTCCTTATTTGGCACCAGGGATTCAGTAACATCTTTTCACATTTCAGGTTTATCTAGCTTCTAGCTCTATACCATGGTAGGTGTTTTGAACCTATAGTGTAGTGTAGGCAAGCCCCTAGGTGCTATGTTTTCCAGTCAACTATATCCACTTCACCTATGATGGGCCAGCAGATGAGCACAGAGGTATGAGGGAGAGCATGTGAAATGCAATACCCAGGAGGAAATGGCAGGTTCTTCAGAGGTGACCCAGGATAAGACTTATCCAGAAGCTGTGAATGGTACAATTATAAAACAAGCGTAGTGACTATTTCTTCAAAGCAGATAGTCTACAAATACTACATTATGAATTCCCATGCTGGAGCCAGAGTTATGGCTTAACAACATAAGCACCTGCATAATAAGCATGAGGGCCTGGGTTCAATCCCTGGTATGGAGAAAAAATATTCTCATCTTGGGCCTGCGGGTGTAAGCCCATATTCTCAGCACTGCAGAGGCAAAAACATCCTTTTCAAGTTCAAGGTCAGCCTGAGTTACATAGCGACTTCAAGATCAGCCTAAAATGATACAGTAAGACACTGTCTCAAAAGAAAATACAAATAAAATAAAATAAGAATTCCCAGAATCACAAGTTTGGTTGGATCCCAGTCAACTTAATGAGACCATGTCTCAAAATTAAAATAAGTAAATAAAAAAAAAATTAAAGGATGGGAGATGTAGTTCAGTGTGAAAGCCGAGGGTTCAGACCCTGGAATCAAAAAAAAAAAAAAAAATGTGCTAATATACTAACAAGAGAAGATGAACCTGAGTGTGCTGCTCAATGTATTCTTGTTAAGCAGAAAGCCAAAGGCTTGAAGTGTGGGTGAGCACACCTGGGTTTTTGTTGGCTTTTCTTGCTGTACTTGTCATTTTAAAACCATACCAATAAATTACTGGTGACAGAACTGGACACAGACATTGGTCTATGCCTTGTTTGTTTATTTGTTTGTTTAAAGATGGATGAACCACTTAGGCCAACCATTCCACTTCCAGAATTGTGTATAATTTTGTTTTTTGACAAAAACAAAAAGCGTGAATGAGGATGTTCACTATTACCATTACATGAAATTAGAAAAAGAATTACAATGGCTTAAATATTTATTCAATTACATACTTTATTATCATTAGACGAATGAAGTTGTTTGGCCTCAGATGAGATCTCCAGGACTGGTTATGAAGTGAGGAAGAAAGTGCGGCATGCAGGGCATGTGCACCCGCAAGTATACACACGTATGCAGACTGAGGTGCTTATATGTGAGTAGAGACAAGTTAGAAGGACTTAGAATAGGATATGGGATAAGGAAGGGAATGGTGGTGACCGACAAAGGATGTCGGGGAAAGGTTATGCTCTTAATCAAATGCCCTGTTGTACAGTGTGAATTTATTTATTTATTTAGCCAGGGATTTAATTCCAGACCATTGTACCAGACCATTGTAATATCCCCAGCCCTTTCATCTTTTACATCTGTTATTTTGAGATTCTGTAAGTCACTATGTTGGCCAGGTTGGGTTCAAACTTGTAAACTTTCAAATCTTCTGCTTCTGCTTCCCAGAGTGCTGGTATTCTTGTCATGTGGCTCTGAGTATGTTTCCAACACAAAATGCACTGCTTACTGCAGAGGCCAGGTTTTTCACTCCAGTAGCATGTCACATGTGCCCTGGAATGATCTTAGGAGTCCTCTATTTTTTCCCTTTCCAGGCTTCAGAAAAGAGAGAAGTTAGGCTGGATACAGTTTGGGAAACTCTTAAAACTCGAGCTTAGGAAGCGGTAGCGCTCAAGCTTAGGAGGTGCCCAGGTTCTGGCCTGCACAGGATGTGGGGGCCAAGGCACGGAGGTTTACAGTTATTTCAGCTGTCCTGCCTGGCCCCACACGCTCCACTAAGCATGGCGACAATTTGGCAGGGAATAATAGCTGCAGATTCAAGAACTCGGGTGTGGGGGGAGGGGAGGAATAAAAAGTAAGCTTCAGAGAGCTATTTTCTTCCTCCACTGTAAAAACTCAAATGCCAGGGGCTGGGGGTGGGCAGAGACAAACAACACCTTTGTCTCAAATCACCAGTGCAGCACAGAAGGTTTTCCAGCCAGCATGCACTGTGGATATGTTTTAAGCCTTTACATTCTGGTGTTCAGAACACATAATATACAAATGAAAAGATTTGGAGGTTTAATTTAGACTTCGGACAAAAGGCCCAGACACATGCGTCTCTGTGAATGTTTGGGTGGGAGGTGGGGAGGGCAGCAGTGACAGCACATGTCACTCGCCAGGGAGACCAGACTGTTTTTGGACTTTGATTGAGGGAACTCGTTCTGATTTTAACAAGTTTGCCAAGAAGACCTTCAGCTGGGCTGCATATGAGGCCCTGCTATTTTTAATATAAATGCAATGTTTTTAAATCCATCAACGGTATCCTAAACCAGATTTGGTCGTAAGCAGCTGCGCTGAAATTGTAAAATCTCACCCTTGTGTCTGGTTTCACATCTGGTAACTCACAGCTAACAGTCACAACTCTCTGATAGTAATTAAATGTTTTCTTTAAGAGAAAAAAAACCCACCTGCAATCATATATGGCAGAATGCATTATTAAAGGGGTATTTTGATTCACAACAACCACCACCAGGAAGAATCCGGTGAGCACTTTATAAGGTAGTTGGGTGCTTCTGGGTACTTTTTCTAAAGGTGTTGATCAAAATAAGTACACGTTACGAAAAGCCAAGGCCGTCTGTGATTGGGTGGATATGGAGTAACATTAAGCCAGAATAATTGCTAGTGAGGAGAATTTGCCTCCTCTTTGATGTCAACCATGCCTTTTCTTTTTTGTTTCAGAAAGGAAGAAACTTCAAAAGCCGTAATTTCAGGACAATAAAGTACTCACATTAATATAGGTAGCTACTTGGACTTGTCTTAAGCTCAGTAAAAAGTTTCAGGATACGAATGTGCTGAGATGAAGGAAAACAGATACAAATATTGCAATATTTTTTTCCATACATCATTTTAAATAAGTGACACCTGGCATGCAGAGTCTAAAATGAGCCATTGGGAGGTCTTCTATACTCATAAAAGGAGGTACTTCATTCCTTTCATTTTGAAGTAAGTAGTTATCTTGTATGACCTTGTGTTAAGTGACTCAATTCCCCCAAGAGTCAAAAATGAAGGAGCAAGGAGCACAGCGTAGGAAACTTGCTCCATAAATCAACTTTCTCTTCCTATGCTATTGTTTCCATAAGGTCTGATGAAGAGACAAAAATTACAGATCAAGCTTTTACTTTTCTGCCATCAGTTTGATGGGGAGTCAATTTAAGAAGACATAAAATAAAAATGTGAGTTTTTCCAAAATTAGGTCACTTTTTTCTTCAATAAAATCTTAGAAAAGCGTAACAAACAGAAATGTACGTACTTTATATTTAGAGATTTATACCTGTTTTTTGTGAGGGTTTTGTGTGTGTGTGTGTGTGTGTGTGTGTGTGTGTGTGTGTGTTTCTACAGGGTTTTCAGGGTCTCACTCCTAGATCAGACTAATAGTGATCCACCTATTTACAGCCTCCCAAGAGCTGGGATTATTGGCACCCGCCACCATGCCCAGTCTCAATTGCCCTCTCACCATGCCCTGGGAGTGGGGCCAGCACAGGAGGCCCAGGGATTAAACCTTCAGCCCCTGCACCTACTTGCAGGTGCTTTAATCTGCTGAGCTATTTGGCCGGCCTTGACGAGTGTTTTGAAAATAATTTTTCCTCATTGATTTTAAAAATATGATTCAATGATATTGAAGAGATTTTCCCAGTTGACAGTTATCAATCTAACCCAGTTTTAAATCTATGACTTTAGTACTAAGTGGAAGAGAGAAGAGGGAGGCAAGAAGGTGTCTGAAACAGAAGAAACTTGGACAGCACCCTGGTTATGGCCCTCAGTAGTTTAGTTCTTCCCTTGAATGGAAGAATTGGAACTATATAGTTTCCCTGGACTCAGCTGGCATCTCAGAACTCCTGAAAACACATCTCTTAGGAGCCGAACTCTGTTACTTTGTAGTTCCTTCAATTTACCTTAGGTGTAAACAATGCCAAGGCTTCAGTGACCCCAGCAACCTCAATGGACACTAATTCCAGCCTCCAGCCCAAGATTGCCTGGCACAGGCCTCAGAAATCTGACTCCTGAAACAGTGACTAGGGGGTGTCAACTACTTCAAAGTGAAGTCAGCAAGGCTGAATGTTGTACAAAGCAGGTACCTGTGAACCATGGGATGCTAACAACTCCATGCACGGAGGGAGTGAAGCAGGGTACCAGACTGCATGCACAATGAAAATGCAATTGCCACTGTAGAAGCCATGGCTTTTCTAACCTCTGGGTCCTTTCCTGAGTCCTGCTACTGCTTCTGCTGCTGTTTCTCACCAAAAATGGGGGGAGCACAGCCTTCAGGATGTACTGGTAGGAGTGGGGGGAATTGAAAAAGTGGAAAAAAAAAAGATGCTTCTTTACAAAATAACTCCATGTACAGAGGCTGGCTCCCTGCTGGCCCAAGGTAAGGCTCGCTGTGAGAATTAGAGAGCTGAGCTGTGCATCTGCCTCCCTGCTTGCATGCCTAAAACAATATGTGCTGCCATGCTGTGCTGCCACACTGCCTTGAAAATCACCTGCACCTTTACATTATTCTCACTGCTAATGTCCAAGCCATTGGCGTCTTCTTCAAAGAGAATTTAAAGCATGGTGCAGATGGAGATGTCCAGAAATGTGACCTGGGACCAGATAGAAGTCTTTAGGCAAGTCACCTCCATAAGGAAGCAACCCCATAGGTGGTGCATCTTGGTACACAATGGAAAGAAAATGCCCTTGTTGGTGTATGGGGGTCACTGGATGGATGTGAGGGCCAGGGGATGTTAGGAGATGTTATAAAATTTATGGGGGCTGATTGCTTCCTTTCTTTGTGGGCCTTCTCAACTCATTCAGAAGGATAGCTTCTCATGGCACCTGGTTTATGTTTCATTCTGAAATGCTCTACCCACTCCTCAATTCTGAGGAAGACAGGGGCAGGAAAAGCAGCTCTGCTGTTGAGGAGAAAGAATCTCATCTTCCCCCATCCTTCATGGTGGCTGCCTTCAGAACCAGCGGTCCTTTGAATCCGGGAACAAGAAGACAATCGCCATAAAGTGGTCATTTAATTCTCCTTCTCTCTTTGTGAGGGCCAACTTGAACTGCTGGCTACAACAGGACCACCTGCAATGTGTTAGTCATTAAAAAGGTCACCGTTACAAAACATTTTAAACTGTGAATAGCTTAAGATTAAATTAGGTGTAAAAAAAGTCATTTCCTCTCCGTGATAAACTCAGACACCTGCAATAAGGCTCAGATTTACCAGGGACATAAAGGGCCTCTCCCACTCACAGACCATTGCAGACTTTTTTTTTTTTTTAAAGAATACAAAAATCTCATTTTGCCAGTTATCTGTTTCTGGTAGTAGGCTTTGCCTTGTTTTGGAGGAATGTGTTATGACTGGATAGACAGAAATCAAAATCTCATTTGACTTCGCCTCCTTAACGAGACTATAATAGGCTGATGGGTATATAAAGATTGCCTCATATTTTTCCTCCCCTTCCCCTGTGGTTTCATCTCCCTTTCATCCATCACTGTGCTCAGCACCCAAGCAGCCTCCTGAGCATGCCCACTGTCAGTGGCTTCTTTTCCCACTCTGTTCGCAGAGAGGGCAAGGAGGGTGGAGGCATCTGCGGAGATGACCTGGAGACTGGGCAGTCCGTGAGGTGGCACCAGCTTCCAATAGGCTCGGAAGGCACTCCTGCTGTCTTTTCTTCAAGGATGGAGACAGCCAGGCTTTGAGGGGTGAGGTCACTGCTGGGGTCACCTCCAGGTGGCAGGCTGGGAAACCACCACTTCCTTGCCACTCCCTGAACTCAGGTTGCGGCCACCTTAGCTGTTCCTCAGTTTTCTCCTCTCATCTGCTCACCCTGCTTCTGTGCTAAGCCCCGCATGGACATAAGCTACTTCTTGTAGGATATTCACACCATGATTTTATGACTTTTAAACTGGATCCTGGGACTCTCTACTTAGAACACTCCACAGATTTTCATTGTAGCTACAAAGCACAAACTCATCTATTTGATACTCCTTCTGAACCCTTTCATGCATTTCTTCTCTTCCTCATATTCTGGATGACATTCCTACTTTTTATCTGGACCTGGCAACCACAGCTTTCCCTCTGTTCAAGGATTCCCTGGCAGTTGTGTGTGTGTGCGTGTGTGTGTGTGTGTGTGTGTGTGTGTGAGAGAGAGAGAGAGAGAGAGAGAGAGAGAGAGAGAGATCTTTATCTTCTATTCACTCACTAGGACTTCAGCACATCACAGCAACAGCCCACCCTTTCTTTCTTTTTTATCTTTTTTTAATTTTATCATTTTTAGTAAGAAATAGCAATAAGATAGTTTCAAAACACGTTAGTAGTACATTTGCACTCATTGACACATTGCATAGTATTGTTTTCATAATAGTTACACAGACCATAGGGTGTAGACTTGAAGAAATTTCTGATCCATATTGGTAAGGAAAAAGAAAAAGATAAGAGAGAAAAAGAAATAAAGGAAGAAAGAAAGAAAGAAAGAAAGAAAGAAAGAAAGAAAGAAAGATTTCTTCCCTTTGAGCTGAAAGGAAGTAGCTGGATACACAGTCCAGTGTTCCTTATTTGCATTGGGTTACTGGTGAAACTGGCAGTGTTGGAGGTTATTGATTTAAGCTGACTTGCAATCAACAGCCCCCCTCTTTTTTTTTACACCTCTAAAAGACCAGTAGCCCTTTCTCCCAGTTCCTCATCTTTATTTTCTCTGTGTTTATCTCTGCTCTCTCAGATGACTTGCTTACTGGTCACTGTCCATTTCCTCCCCCTAGACTGGTGTGCTGCGTAAGCAGCAGCATAGGAGGCCTTCGAGAGCCTCCACAGGCTTCTCCTAGAGGTGGAAAGTCTTTCAGGTTATATATAAGCCATGCCTTCTTACCACCAAGGTTTACCTGGGACTCTGAGTTGAAGAGAATGATGGACTTTTTCACCAAACCACAGGAAACTCACAAGCTCCAACCAGCACTTATGGTCATAGGGTGCTGCTGAGCAAAACCACAGACAGGGAGCGGAGTGCCCTGACAAAGTCAGGTCGCTCAAGGAACAAGAACCATATTCCAGGGACTAACTCTTCTGAGACGCTTGATGCCATAAAAAAACAAGGTGAGGGTAAAGATCAGCTACCTGATAGTCACCCTGAGAGTGTCTGGCTGTATCTTGATGGTTATTGAAGACACGCGGTTTGCCAAAATAACGAGTCTTTAACAAGCTTGAACTTAGAAAGAAAACTCGTCTGAGAGAGGAAGCAGCCATGAAGGCCAAGACAGGGTAGCAGAATTCTCCACGCTTGCGGAATTGTGACCACTCATGAATGATGCAGCAACTGCCCATGTTGAAAGGAAAGAAGGCTGTGTTGATCCCTTTCCAAAATGCATGTCGTTCACAAGCTTATCCTCGTTCTCTGCAGAAGTGGGAATAAATTTCCTTAAAGAAAGAAATAAAAAACTCTACATGTTTCGCCATCACTGTCTTAGATTATATATTCTTTGGGGTGGAAATTTGACTTCTGCTGTGTCCACATAGCGTGCATCACAGCTACTGAAGCTAGTGCTTACCAAGTGAAAGAATAAATGAACCAGTGGTCAGAGTTGAGCTTGGCTTTTGATAGCTTGGAGCTGATATTAGTTTTCTGCATAACAGTGTTTACTGTTAAGCAAGATAGTGAAGCCTGGTACATGAGCAGGAACTGCAAAAGGGCCTTCTAACTCTGGCCTTTTCCTTTCACTTCAACATATATTATTGTTTTTAATGTGCAGCACTCTCTGTCTTTAGAGTTCCAGTAATTCTAAGCATTGCACTGGATGGAGGGAAGCTTGCAACTAGCCAATTCCATGCTGAGCCCTGGCACATAATGTGTCAGTCCCATTTTTTTCTTTCCACTGTGTCATCTGTACACATGTTTATCTCTCCTAATAGATTATGTCATAGTTTGGGGAGTTTTTCAAGGGGAACAATACAATATAGGACACATTTTATAAGATTATTTTATGATGAATCCATCAAAGAAACATATACAAAATATGCAGGAAATCTGTCCACAGACTAACAACCAAATAATCCAGCTGAGAATCTGAATCTGATGGTGAGAGCTACATGAGCCCAGCTGAAGACCTACAGTTCATAACAATGCCTGCCTCAAGTCCAACTAGAGGCCTAGAGTATATGGCAATGTCTCATGTAGGTCTGTTTCACAGATTTGCACAGGGGAGGCCCAAGACTTAGTCATGGAAGCTAGGAAGTCTTGGGATGAAGGATCTGTGCCAGGAGGAAGAGGGATCCGCACTGAAACTAGGGAGTGGCCCTCAAGGCTGAGAATCGGAGCTGCCTCAAGAAGTAACACAACCACTCTTAGCAGCTATACAGTTCTGAACTCCTCTGATAACAAGAACAACCAAGTTCATCAGGAAAGTCAGTATGACAAGGTCCCTTAGCAGAATGGCCCAAGAGCTTCCAACAGCTCCCCAACAACTTCAGTAAGCAGCTTCCACAATCCTCTTCTCCAGGTTCTGCTGTTATGCTGCTCCCAACAATCCCAAGGGGGCACCTCCCACCCCCAGCTCCATACTAGCTCAGTTCAGCTTGGTGTAACAATTGAACACCAGTTGACAATTCATCACAGATCATTAATTTCTTTAAGAGCACTGCCTCCTGGCACAGTGTTTTGTACCTACCAAATAACCTTCAGCCATTGTTTAGTGGAATTAAATACTGTACTGCTATAGCCTCTCTGTCTCCCACAGCTTCACTTTTCTATTTATCATTTCTGCACTATACATGCATCTGCTGGAGCAGGGGAGGTCACACTGTGTGTTGATCATAATCAAAATAAGTCTTGTCCACTAGTACAAATGCGGAGAGAGAAGCTTCTGGGATACAACAGTGAGGCACTGAGCTTTGAATTGGAGCCCAGTCTTCAGACATGGCCAAGGTTGTGCCTGGTTCAGAGTTACTGAGGTCCCCTGAAAATAGCTCTTCATGACCAAAAATTGGGAAGACAGTGGCAGTGATTTCACTGTACTTGACATACTTTCTCCCACTTTTTTTGGTGGAAATCCCATACCTTTGGAAACAACGCAAATCTCCAGTAATTCAAAAATGATTGATTATACTATGGCATATTCCTACTATGTAGTTCTTATAAATAATGAGCTAGCTCTTTATATGCTGATGTAAAAGGATTTCCATGGAATATTGTTGAGTGCAGAAAAAGAAATGTTACCAGTAGTGTGCTATGTGCAGGCCCATCTGTAAAAAAACACATGCATTTATAAGCATGCATTTATTCATGTAAGTGTGGAAAATACATGGAAGGATACATACCAGGCTGTTAAAATCTCTTATCACCATGGAATGGGAGGATAAGATAAACATTAACTTCTCCATTATACATAGTTACACTGCTTCATTTTTTTATAATGATGACATTTTTAAAATAAATGAAGTGAAAATTTTATATATTATAAAATAAAGATTAAAACAAAGCACAATTTTGCTTGGTATAGGGCACATAAGCCAACTAGATGATAATTTTCATTGTACAAACCTGTTCTGGCTGGGTCTTATACACTGAGTAGCTACTTAGAAGATAATGAAACACAATGTACCTATTGTTATTCTTCCAATACTTGCTTATGAACTTTTGCTTTACTTTCTCATAAAATAATGAAACAGGGGCCACTCTAAGAGGCCCAGTCAGCCACACAGTGTTGGTTGTTAGAAGAAATAGGTGAGTGGTTAAGAACATGAATTTGGTAGCGGCCTCAATTCCCAATCCAATAGGAAACATATGACTTCGAAACGTCTTTTAACCTGACAGGAAAGACTTTCCCAACTACAGAAGGGAAACAGAATATTAGTCATGTCATCTGATGTGAGTTGGGAGGCTGTGAGGCTCTTATCCGATGGTTCCCCAAAGCACTATGTACTCACAGGGGGCTTTTCAGAGGCAGCTGGATCTAGGGCATGTGAAACTGAGATTAAGGGTGCGTGATGACTAATCAGTTTACCTGTTCTGGTTCTGAGTGGCACCACCCTAAAGACATATTGACTGGATGGGATAAAAGGGAAAGGGAGACTTGCCACCTCTTGGTGATTCTTGACGACCCTACTATGGACTGTTTCCTCTCTGCGTTATGTCTCTACTCTGCCACCCTGCCTTGGAGTTATGTGACAATCAGCTGAGATCTATACAACCTGGAAGCTGAGATAAATCCTTCCTCCTTTAAGTTGTGGGCTTCAGGTAGTTTGTCCCATCAATGAGAAAGTAACTAAGATAGATTGCAAGAGAAGTTGCTCATGCAAATTTTAACAGAGAATCTCAGGCACAATCCCAGCTAAATGAACTACACATGATATCAGCTAAATGAACTACATGAACAGTAGCTCTACCACTATTAAATAGCTTCTCAGCCACACTTAGTTAAGCCAGAGAAAGAGGAACATTTAACACTGCTGTACAATATAAACATCCCTTATCCCAGCTAGGTTCATCTCCATTCCCACCTGCTACTATTAATCATCTCCCTTGAACATGTTTCCAGAGTTGGCCTCTCAAGGGACTTCTGTAAATAGGCTGTGGGTGTGTGAACAAAAGGGGTCTTACTCATGAGGGAGCCATTCTGCCTTTTGTTGGTGTGGTACAAATTAAAGGGAGTCTGTGGGACTTCCTACAGCTCCCATGGGCCCTTTATGGAGGGTGGCTTGACAGCACTGTGGTTTGAGTTGTCATCATAACAAATCACTCATTTCTCAACTGATGTCCTATATCACTGTGTATCCCAGCAAGGCTGTGGGAAAGGCATCTGTAGAGCAGAAAGAGGCAAGAAAATGTGTTGCACTAGGGAGACAGATTGGGCTGTTTGGCTGGGCAGAGGGCTGGGTTCCCAAATTTGCAAGGAAAAAAAAAATGGCTCTAATGAAGCTAGATACAAAATGTGCAAGATTGAAATTTCTCCCCTACTTTCTGGACCAGCCCAAAATTGCTTCAGCTGCTTTGCGTAGTCTCAGATGAAGCTGTATGCTAATGCAACTTCCGCACTCTTGTAGTCAGTAGAGTGCCAACCCCAATCAGTATGGCTATCCATGCACATAATGGTGATGACAATCTGTCTTTATTGAGTTCTAAACTTCCGGTAGGAATTACTGCTTTCACCAACTACCATTACTCTGCCCAATTCACACATGTGGAAACAGAGAGAAGAAGGGATCCAAGTGTCAACAGCTCGCAGGAGACGTGACCAGGTTTCAAGGCATGCTGAACCTGAAACTTCTCCCTGTGATGAGCTGCCTCCCCCCATTCCTATACTCAAAGAATGAGCAAGGCTTCATAGTGATCCTCAAAGGACTCCCTGAGCCAGCTGAGGATTTCAGAGAAAGCCTCGGAAGGTTTAGATTAAGGTAGAGACTTCTTCTTATCAGGCCTATCTTCATAGCATGTATTGAATTCATTGAATTGGTTTATTGTTTTGTTCTGTTTTGCAATACTTAAGATTGCACTCGGGACCTTTCTGACTGAGCTATATCTTCCCCTCTCTTTTAAAGATAGAATCTCTCTAGGTCCTTAAATTCCCCAGGCTGGACTCACAACTTGCAGTCCTCCTGTCTGAGCCTTCCGGAGTAGGATGATAGAGATGCATCATCAGTTCTGAAGTAGCGCCTGTCTTAGTGAAGAGGAATTAGGATAAGTGAGTGTGAAGGGATTTTACTGTTTTTCAGTTGAGAGAAGAGGTCCTAGAAGGGGATGGTGGAGACCAGGCATTTGTGGAGAATGGGCAAGAGCACATTGAACCAAGACAGCAGTGCTTGGAGGGGAATCACAGATTAAGAAAATGGAGAAAGGCAGAGAAAATGAAGGTATTCCAATGCATCTCTTCCACAATTTGTCCAGGGCGCATGTTGGTAAGTTGAAAGATTTGGAGGAAAGTTGGACAGTGAAGCAAAGAAGCCCAAGGTAATGACAAAGTAGCCAGCTGGCTGGAAGAGGAAAATAATAGAGGAGTCAGGAACATTGTTTTGTGCAAAGGAATGCTAAAAAACTGGAATGCCTAACAGCTGAGGTTTTTTATTAGGTTTTGATGTGAGATAATGCCCCCTACTGCTTTCCTGTGTTTTTCTTTCTCTCTCTTGCTTTTAATAAGATGTGCTACATCCAATCACATTGTATGAATGGAACTGGGGGAAATAAAGAAAATAGGCTGAGTCACTGTTTTGGGCTTGCAAGAAACAAAGACTTTAGGAACTATCCTAGTAACCAAACAGATGCAGAAGCTCCTAGTGGGGTCTGACCAGGCAAGTCCCCAGGACTCATTCTTGGAATGGGAACTTTAAAGCACGAAAACTTAAAGCAAATGCTGTTTGCTAGACTCCAGCTACAGAGCCGGGTCCTGTGGAGCTGAGGTGAGGCCTACCAATTGGTCTTTTGGGCCAGTGCTTGGGTAAGCTGATGGTGTGAACTCTTCCTGAAAGAATCTAGAGTTACTTGGAGGGATGCTGAGCATAATATTAACTGTAGGTGAAGAAATTCATCTAGCTTTGTCTGATTCTCAAAAAGAGTCTGACCTCTTGATTGTTAAGTGGAGTAACAGCAAAATAACAAAGTATTTGAGAGTTTCAATAAAGGAGGGAACACCTATACCTCCTTCACTTGTCAAGCCAAATAGGTTTTGTCAGGGTTCCCTTGGATTTTGAAGGGTCACAGCTTTTGCTAGTGTGATGACTTCCCCTAAATTGCTATAAAACAATATGAGGGTTCAGAAAACATAAGTTTGAATCACAGCTCCCAATCTTACCATCCCTGGAGCAATGAGGGAAAATGAATTAACCTCTCTGACCCCATTTCTCGGCCCCAATTCTCTGACTCTGGAGCATTCACTGATTATGTAATGTCATGCTGGCTTCTGGGTCCCCCTTAGGCCTGAGGTTCTCTCCATGATTCCCTGCAACACATGTGAGAAAGGACTCTGTGTCTAATCCCAGTACCCTGGAGACAGCATTTGAGATGGAGATGTTCAGGCAGGAGGTTTCTTGGAGAGTGAATTTGACTTGGATCTTAGACCTTCCCTGAAAGCTGATGTGTCCAAGGTGTGGTCCTCAACTACTGGGAAGTAGTGGAAACTTTAGGAGGTAGGGCCTAAGAGAAGGAGTTAATCATGGGGCTAACTGACTATTTGTCTAAAAGCCCTGACAATAGGGCCTAGAATAAGCTCTTCCTCATTACCAATGGTTTATGCCAGGTATTTGGTTGGAGGAGTAGAAAGCTGACTAATACTCTAGTCCTGCAGTGGATGAGAATAAGACCACCCTGTAGACTCCTTGAGGGAGATGGGTCCAAAGCATTCTGGGTTTTCACTCTCATCTTCAGGATTTTCCTCTGATGTGGGTGATGGACAATGGCCACATCCAACCCTTAATGGAGGAGCCTTGCCCTCCCATGGTCTTGTCCAGGGGATAATGATCAATAAGGGTAAATTGACTGAGTCACATCCTTCTCTCGCCACAGGCACCAACCATCCCTTCTGAAGGCACAGAAGACTTTGCTCACCATCAGCTCCTGGCTCTTCCACAGCATCTCAGTATGCAGCCTACCTGAGTAAAGCTGTCTCCTGCTCTGGTTCTGGCCTTTTTCTCACCTCAGCATCATGTAAGGCAGTCCAAATAACCGCAAAGGAAGGCTTTTGTTTTGTTTTGTTTTTTTCACCAAGTCAAAGTCCAGGATTTCTGGACCCTGTCTTACAGTTCTTTCAAATAAAACTTGAAGCAAAGAATAATCCCCCCTACACGGTGGATCAGAGTTTCATTTTCTCTCCCTTTAAAAAATGTGCTCCAACTCTAATTCAGGTGCCCCAAGAGCCTATTAAACTTGTTCAATAGGATGCAGTGTTTGGCCCTCACACTCACACAGGCCCCCTATTCCAGCTCACAGCGGTGTCTGCTGCCCGCACACCTTCCCATTTGATTCCAGCCTTGTAGTGTTGGAGAGATGGGTAGATTCCCTCCTGATTTTTCTTTACCTGCCCAATGGTTGAAGTGCTTGGTATTTTTCCTGAGCAGTGGACAAAAGGCAACCCTCCTCTGGAATCATCCCTATCTACCCCCTGGAGGTATTTTTGCTGAACACCTGAAAAACAAAACTGAAGAGCTCTATGACTCTTTTGTATATGACACTACCCCAGCCTGTGGAAGTGAGGGGGAGGCAAATGGCGCTGTTCTTTGGTTTCTAGAAACAAAAACTAAAGTAAGGAAACAAGGAAGAAAACAGATATCTTTATTACTTCTTTTCTTGGCTCAACAACGCATGGGCTACAATTATGATAATTGACTGTATAAGCCTACAAAACACTTTTAGCCAGGCAACCATCTAAATAATGTGTTTATACATATGTGTATATAACACACATATGCACCCAGTAATTATATATTATGTAATACATGGACATACATCTTATATAAGCATTTAAGAAAAAGAATATATAAATGAGCATACATAATATATTTAGAATGTATATAGCATACATACAGTATGTGTGTATATACATACATAGTATATATGGTTTGTATATTGTGTATTAAGTTAGTCTTTACAAAATTCTTATGCAGTGACTCTAAAATTTATTTAGATCTTTTATATTTTATTATATAAGTATAATGTAATGTGTATATGTATAACATATATAATCACTTCAACTATTTATACATCAGTAAGCAACCACATTCTGTCTTAATCACTGCAGAAACTTTCTGAGGCAGCTATTGCAGTCATTCCCCTTTCTCAGATGTGGACACTGAGTTGCTGCTACGTGAAAAGGTCACTTAGCTGAAGGCGAGCAGTGGTTCCTGAGCCCAGGTGGCCTGGCTGCCACATCTAGGTCCCTCAGCACCACCCTATTTCATGTCTAAATAGAACACAAAGCATCAGACAACAAGGACTTCAAAATATAACACTGATAAGCAGAAGGAGGCAACAGTTTTGGAAGCGGAAAGAAGACAACTCTTGTAGCCGGAAGCTGCCCGTGTGTCCCCTGTCCTAAGGGCAACACCAACTCACAGGCTCACAGGGGCACACAGCCATTCAGTCTCAGTGTGGCTTGGATGACATAGAGCTCACTGAGTGAAGACAGACTGCCCAGGAGTCCTGGCACTAGACAGAGAGTTCTAGAAACCACTTTTGTTGGTCTCAGTGCCCAGGATCACATGGCCTCCCCTCCTCAGTACCCCAAGAGGTTTTCTGCTAGCTTAAGAGCAATGCATTTCTTGTTATTTCAACTGGCATAAGATAAAATTGGGCGTTTACTGCAGTCTATCATGAAGAATTTTTATTTATTTTTTATTTTTTGGCTGGCTCAGGCTGCCCTAAGGGTGAGGGTGGGGACTGACGTGAAGTCCCCTGTGCCTGACTGGGATGGCTCAAGCAAGCACTTTAAACACTGACCTAACCCAAAATTGGGTGCTGCGTGGGCTTTTTGACTCTTGAAGCTGAGATCAGATGGTTGTATCTTTTATTCCAAACTCTACTCAAGCCAAACCCTATGTAACAGATGATGTTACAGGCTCCATAGAAGGTGTTGGGGCCACACTGCTCACTGGGTCTTCTTCTGCACCCCTTACTCCAGTTGGACCACTTTCTTCCAAAATGAATTGCAGCCTCTTACATACACAAACTCCCAGGTCACCAAAATATGCATGACAGCATATTCACTGAGTTTTTGAGGATGGGAAATGTAGCGGCGGATACATTGTGTCAACTTGGCTGGATGACTCACTGGCCTGGTTCCTTGTTGGTGGGAACCCCGCCCTGAGGTACAATGGGTTCCTCCCTGGATTGTGACCAGGGCCTGCCTAGGATATGATTGGCTCCTCCCTAGAGCGGGATCAAGGGCCCATCCTGGGGTATGATTGGTTCTACCCTAGGGTACAGTGGGCCCACGTCAGAATGACTGAACACAAAGAGACTTTTTAAAAGGCTGAGGAAGGAGTCAAGACTTCACTTCGTTGGATAAGCTTCAGTCTTCGCATTCAGGCTGGGCTTCATCATCTGGCTTACAGCACAGACTCTTCAGGCTCCAGCTTGGATATTTCGCCATCTGTCACAGACTCTTCAGTGTCCATTACAGACACTTCAATCTTCCAGTGCAGACCCATCAGCCGACAGATAAAGACTTACACGGAGTACTGCAGTGAAATTCAGACCTTGGGACTGAATTCTTCAGTCTGGAGCATGCAGTCGTCCTCTGCATGCTTCACTATCTGACTCTGGCTAACTACTGTAAGCCAATCTTATAATTTCTTATAGATTATCTATTTTGTGTTAATATCCATTCCTTATATCTGTCCTGTCCCTCTAAGTAAAACCCTGACCAATGCAGCAAAGAAAGTATCTATATCACAGGAAGGCACACTTCACATTGAATGTTAAGCATTTCCAGTCATGAAGCTGCTATGTGTGTCTCTCAGCACCACATCTTTTTCACTGGTCACGTCATAGGCACTCACCAGCATCTAAGCCTCTCTGTTTTATTTTCAGGAGACTAAGGGAAACCTTCCCTCTAAGCGCACCCCAGCTGGTTGGATAATATATACATTTCATTTTTACTGTTGATCACATTTAACAAGTAATTCCATTTCTCTCCACCAACAAAGGTCTTATCCCACCAATTTAAGGGCGCAGAAGTCTAAACTGTAACACAGATAGCACATTTCAAGTAAACTGGGGCTGGGGAGATAGCGCAGTAGAATAAGCACTTGCCTGGCAAGCGCAGGTCCTGAGTTCAATTCTCAGTACAATAAATAAATAAATAAATAAACAAATAAACAAATAAATAAAGTATGTCACTGAGGCAGAATGATGTTGGGGGGTGTGTGTGTGTGTGTGTGTGTGTGTGTGTGTGTGTGTGTGTGCACGCGCGTGTGTGGTCAGCTCAGTCCACCATGGAAGCTGGGCTGACATGGCATGTGGTGCCAGAGACCAAGCCTTGGTCCCTGCCCACTTGCCTAGGATTGCCTAAGCAGGTGCTTTAGGCCACTGAGCTATCTCACTGGCCCCAGTATGATGCTTTTAACATCATTAGCTGAGATCTTAAAAACCTTTGACTGTCTCTGAATGGACTCCGAGTCAGTGTAATCTTCTCCCCTTAGCCTACCAGGCTGCAGCAGCGGATCCCTTGCTGCTCTTTCAACCTCAAAAGATTCCAGGTACCTGTCCCCAGCCCCAGCCCCTTTACTGGTCTTCTCAAGCTGCTCTCTAGCTACATCAGGGTTCTACACTTGCAGTCCCCTCTCCCAATAACTCCTTTCTAGGCTATCCCCAGGGGAGAGGACATCCTCCTGATCTCAACGCATTCTGCCTCCTCAGACAGACCATCTCCAACTCCACCTGTAGTCTAAATTCGCAATGCCCCCACTCATCAGCAGTTGTTCTGTCTCCTGTCAGCTCCACTTACCTGCTTGCTCCCTTGCACTGCTACCTCTTTCCCCAACCAGAACATAAACTCTTTGAAGTCAGGGCCCCATCTGTCTTACACTCATCCCATAAGACAGTTCCTAGCAGGCTGACACTAGATATTATATGTTCCTTCCACTAGTGATTGAATGTAACACATGTACAGTCAGGACATGTTCATTTACTCATTCCATATGTCTGTGCATATACACATCCCTAAACACACCCATATAGCTTGTATTCCTTCATGTCTTATGCAAATATATCTCCTAATGATTATATTAAAAAAGCATACATTCTTACTATCGCACAGCTAGGGAAAGTGAACAAGTAACTTACTGGTTGAGGTATTAGACTTACAAATGACATAGATGATTAGGAACACAGATACACACACACACACACACACACACACACACACACACATACCACTGTGTGTTTGTCTGCTTTGCATGGATTAACCAAATGCATTATTTGGGTAGGCCGGCATAGTTAATTTCAATGTTTCTATACTTTTTAATTGAATTCTAACATATATCCAATGAATATGTGCATCTGTATGCACTTTATTTCCATATCACTACTGTCCAGAGGGAACCAGAGCATCTTGTCACCCCAAAATCTTCTGCGTGCTCCAGTTTCTCCCCCGAGATCCTACTATCCTGATCTCCATCACCACAGACCACTGTTGCCTTTTTATACCTTGTCAGTGCATTCATACTATAGATATCCTTGCCTGCTTATTTGGTTTATTGCACTTTACATTATATCTGAAGGCTCCCCTTGTACTTGTTCAGGAATTTTCATTATGACACATGTAAATATACTGTAATTTATTCATTTAATTGGTTATTTCATACACTTTGTTTCTAGTTTAGGGCATCGATGTCTACTAGAATTGCTGTGAACCTTTTAACTTTTAATCTACTTTTGCTAGACACATATATCCAATTATATATTTATATGTATATACATATGCATATATATATAGAGAGAGAGAGGGGGGGGAGAGAGAACTGGAATTGTTAGTTAAAAATAAAGCATATGCTTGTCTATAGTGCATATTGTATTTAGAAAGTCTTTGTAGAAAATTATAGTCCTGGCCAGAGGTGTATGAGATGCCAGTGTTTGCTCTTGTATTCTGATAGTGCAGACTTGTCAGGAATTTTTAAATGAAGACGAACTCTGAACACCAAGATCTTCTAAAGCTGCATATCATAGACCTTTCTGATCCTGTGCATAAGAGCCGGGCCAGCAGCCTGAGCTTCCCACTGGCTGCCTCCCACTGTTTGACTTTTAGACAGTGAGGCAAGCCTGGAGGAGATTGAACACAGTTGCAGAAGGCAAGCCCATCTGTGGTACAAGGGTGAAACCCATCATTATGAAAGCGTTAACCTTCCAGAAATAGCTCCTTCTGTCAGGAGGGGCCTCGTTTAAAGAACCACATGGCTTCAAAGAAGTTTCTGAAGAGCCCTTGTTCATCGGCACCTTAGGGCAACTTTCGTATTATTTATCCTGCTTATTTATCAGTTAGTTCTAGAGGAAGAATCTCAAATTGAAGTCCAGGCTGCTCCCTTCTCTTTGCCATACAGAGGAGGAGATGATTTCAGGTCAGGCAGGGCTTCATCTCCCTGTACCTGATTCTAATTTGTGAGTAGGGTTACTGTCTTTATCTACCCATCTTTCCATAAACTCCACATTCACCTTGCACCAAAGAGTAAGCCCTCAGAGAGTTGCTTTGGGCAGATGAGATGTTCCATTTGTAGTGAAGACATTCAGCTTCATTCAGCTTGGAGCTGATGCCAGGATGTAGATTTGAAAGTTCGAGAAGGATGATGAATCTCTGATGACCCTTTGTGCCTGTTGTTAGTGTAGCTTGCTAAATCTCCGGTGTCTTCTTCATTCCAGACATGTGTTCCTTCTGGCTCCTCAGAAGAATGAAGCCCAGAGCTAACTCTAGACAATGAATTATGAGTAGGAGGAACATAGGCCATACCTGGACAAGATCTGGGGGGGTTTACATTAATTTTTGTTTTGGGGATTTTGAGGGGGTTAGTTTTAGACCAGGCATTGAATCCTGGGCTTTTGTTAGTCTAAGCACATGGTCTACAACTGCACTGCATCCCCAGACGAGAGGTTTAATTTGTGTTTCTAGATTTTTAAGAACTTAGCCAGACTGTCTGGATGACAACAAGAACTTACATATGGGAAACTTCTCTGGCTATGTGGAATGGAGTTCTTGCTGTAGTCTGTCAGAGGGACTCTTGCACCATGTGCTGCAGTATCCTGGCTGAGCCAGTCCTAGCTGGGACAGTCTGTCTCATTCAGCACTCTCACCAGATATGCATGGCTTGCTCTACTTCCAATCACTAAGGAGCTAGAGACCCAAGACGGGTTCTTTCGACAAGCAGTTTTAATGAAGAATCAAAGCTGTCACTGAATGCTGCACCAAGTTTTCCATCAGCGACCACATAGTTCAACAATAAGCAGCAGGCCTCTGTTAAATCAGCAATCACTTCAGTAAGTGGGAAGGAAATGGGGGCAGAAACTAAGAGCCGAGGAAAGGAACCTGCTCTGTCTCAAGAGGCTCACAGGGATATGCTGACATGGGACTTCATGCAGAATTGCCAGGCAGAGGTGGCCAGGGTTCAGAAAGCACAGGATCAGTTATGCAAAATGGCCTTATGCACTAACTTCCCACACACTGGAGTGCAAGTGAGCTGCCTTTAGTGCAAGAGGGAAGAGGGAAGACAGGGCAAGAGCAGCATCTCGAAGTGATCCTTCCCAGGCTGGTGAGTCAGATGTTCACCGGCTCGTGAGCATCTAAGAGATTAGGAGAAGCAGCCCACCCCCGAGGCTTATTTTGTTCCACATCATCTTTGAGAGTCAAATAGGTCATATGGAGGTAACTCATGTTGGGGACCAGATGGTTTCTATCATGGTCATCACTGTATTCTTAATGCTTAATGTAACATAGTACTTGATGTAGAAGAGGACATAGAAGAGGTAGTAAGATGAATGAACAGGTGAGAGGAAAACAAACCAACAAAGGTCCACACTGAAGTATTCAACAAACAAGGTTCACCCTGAAATACCACTCAGTGCAAGTTGAAAGTCATGGTTTTCTTTCTTGTTCGAAAACTTTCCAGACACATCTCTCACTGTAACTGTGCACTTAAAAATGAAACATTTTTCCCTTTAGAGACAAGTGGATTCCCGAGGCCTAAGACATAAGCACTGCTCCTATTGTTCTCAGCCTAAAAGGAAAGTGACAGGAAGTACAGATGCTAGCTGCAGAGTGGTCTGTTTTCTATGAAAAATAAAGGATGCCCTTTAGTTGACTGGCAGCGATGAATAAGTGTGGAGATCTGTATCATCTCTGTGGGCCACATGCCTCTGTTTCTGACTGGGAAAGACCCTCGCCCACCTGTAAATGGAGAAACAATGATTTGGAACAATTAGGCCTTTCTGTCTACTCAGAGCTACCTTGAATAATTCTAGGTTCCTTTTTACTAATATATATGTTCTCCTCTGATGTGGACAGCAGCAAACAGATGAAACTGAGTGTATGAATTTCAGTGGCCAAAAGTACTATGACTGTTCTTTCCACTAAGGTAGGGAGAGAGCAGCTCCTGTGAAGTCCTGAGTCTGTGAGGCACCTACACACCTCAGTGCACAGGGAAATTAAACATTACATTATCCATTTGCCAGGGATGGAGACACCAGCTGAGGGGACCAAATGATGCCTATTGTGGGACCTCACCAGTCACTAATTCCCTTCTCTTGCCTTTGACCTCCCCCCAATACTCCCAGTATCAGGAGAATGAGGACCCAAAGTCCAGGTAACAGGCTACTTGGGAGTTCTAGACCACATGTCTTCCTATATCTTTCATTTCTAGAACTCTTTGTTTATAAAATATGGGGATTAGACTAGGTCAGAAATTGTGTACTAAAAACCACTAGGAGACTTTTTTTTTATTTTATCAGTCATACAGATTTCCAACTAGCATTCCCACAGTTTACGATTTCTGGACTCCAGAGTGGGATCTTGGAACCCATTGTTGAACAGGTTTCTCGGGTGATTGAGCAATGCCCATTTCAGAAACTATACTTTGAGCATCATGCAAAGATACTCTTCAAATTCTTTTCAAAGTCTAACTTTCAGTGGCTCCATCAAAACATTGTCCTCGGTACCTAATTATCTTCAAGGAGGTATTTTTAATTATTAAATAAATAAGTCAATCCCTCCTGTGAAAAGACTAGAGTATCCAAATATCCTAATCCATATAAACAACCCATTTCCTCTTGTCAGCTGTGCACCACGTCCCTCTGTCAGCCTTTCACCACCACAAGTATCTTGCAGCAAAGCATGGTTCTTTCATTTTTTAGATTCTTTTCACATGTCTTTACCATCAACCTTAAGAGGTTGGCATGGGGATTTCACTAAGTAAGCCAACTCCTTAAATTGTTTTGAGATATAGCCTCAAACTCCTTTGGTGTATTTGTTAAACTCAAAAGTAATATTCTTTGGCTCTTGTCAAGCTCTGCAAGCAAACACTGAGGGGCTTCCAAGAGAGAGAGGCCATCTGCACAGCTAAGTGGAGCCCCCACTTTGCCCTGGAATACCCAGAGTATATGGAAGATTTGGCATGTGATAAATCCTAATCAAAAATTGAATAAATCCTAAAAGATGACCTAAGAGCTCATTTTCAGGACCATAGGAACAATTAGTGATAGAAGACACACATCTCTTTCTTCTTTGTTCCAATTCTGCATGGTCTCAAATGACTTAAACCTACAAAATGTTCTAATTTTTCCCTAGGAGCCAATCTGGAGCTGCCTTGCTTCCCAGGAATAGAACATTCCCATAAGATGACAAATCTTAAATCATTTGTCATCCTAGGAGTCTTGCTCAGGGAAATCTGGGGTTAACCATGTGCCATCTCCAGATTTCAATTCCAGAATTCCAATTTCCTGCCTCAGGCTCCGGATGGAACTTTGGGCATGGTGCCCACCTCAGTGCCCTGAGCAGAAGTGCTGAGCACACAAGATATGCAGTGTGAGGTCATGCCCCAGTGACATCCGAAATGGACCCTTCTGGAAAATTTCATGAAATTCATGACCAACTGTCAGCAGACACAAGCAAAGAAGAAGCTGAAAACCTAGAATTTGGAAATTCTGTCTTGCCAAGGTTCTGTTCTTGATGCCTTGTTGATGACTATCCACATCATCTTCCTTTCTAACTTAGTTTCACATCCTTCTATGTAAGTATTGATATTTTGCAGCTGTTTCTATTGTAACAATAACTATAGTTCAATTATGTCCCTGCATATGTCAGGTGTAGTACAGTCTAATTTAATCTTAGTTACACATAGCCATATTGCAATTATACATGCTACCCGAGTGTTAACACATATTTAAACCTGCTATTCCTTTGTCACTGATTTACAAAGAGGTACCTGAAAAGAAGCAGATGTCATAATTACATGCTTATTCAGCTCATTTTAAACTAAGTCTCAAAGTAAATTACAGATGAGCCAGGCATGTCTTGAAATTAATGTAGTGATAGGATATGAATGCCACGATTCATTATGGTTTGTCAACGTGCCGTACTTCTGGAATGTGCGATAAAATTATATTAATACTCTGCTAATGAGATTAATGAATATGAACATGCAATAGAAGAATAGGGCTTTTTGTTCAACTATTGAAAAAATAACATATAGGTAATTAAAAAGAATTAATCAAACTGCATACAGCCTCATTTATATTAAATTAATTTGTCTAGTTTCATTTCTAATAATTAATCACTTTTTGCAAATTACAAAGCACTTCAGGCGGATGGAAGCACTACTGTAGGAGTTGTGATTCAGAATATTTAGACCGATCAAGGTGGTCCCTGTGGGTTCATATTAATTAAGGTTTAACAGTTTGGAAAATTGTAGCAATATTTTATGATTCATGTAATTAAACTCTGTAACAAAATGTCACAACTGCTAGTTACTTCTGCGCCTGTGATTTATATCTTCCCCCTTCTGAAAGGAAGCGGCAGAAATGAAGTCTTCTTAAATGTGCCAGAGCAGTCAGTGGGAAAGCAAGCTGGTGGATTCAAGGCAAGCAGACAGGTTTTATGGGGCACACAGCACAGCCTCCCAATCTTGTATTCCACCATGCCGCTATGCAAATGAGGCGCAGTCACGTGGTCTGACATATGGTGAGATTTCTTTGCTCTCCTTCAGCATGTTTGCTGGGATTCAGACAAAAAAGCAAGAACTGGGAGCATCCTTCCCACACCAGAAGGGGCACATTGCCATGCCCATTGATGAAGACTTCTGGATTCCCAGCCCTCAAGTTCCAAGAATAGACTTTGATGTACTGGGCATCAAAATGTCTGACCAGGCACCTATAGGTATGGGAAATCATTTCTCCAGAGCCTGAGCTCCTACTAAAGGTACTGAAGTGGCTGTCCTAAGAAATACTCCCTGAGAAACCTGGAAGGGGAAGCCAGCGGTGTGCCTCCTTGCCTGGGTAGCTATCTTGCCTGTCTGCAGGAGGAACTGAAGCAAAACTAATCTGGGGGTTCTACCAGGGCAGTCTTATTCATCACACTGCATCAGAGGTCCCTACACGATTTCTGCTAATGCTAAAGTGCTGGCTTTTTCTCTTTGCCCCCGCGCCAAGCCACTCCATGCTCTTCTACTTGTCTGGAACTTTCAGGGGTTGATGGGGCTGGATTCATCCTGTGGTAGCAGAGGTTGAAAGGCAGGAGGGGAAAGACGTTGGTGGTTCCTGCCTTGTGCATGTTTCCTCTAGTGCCTGAGTCCTCCACATGTGACTATGACTTCCTGGGGCTGCCTGTCCACTATATGCTCTATGACACTATTTTCCCTCTGCTTCCTTCAGCCCCATGGTGCTGATGTGTCCTCATTGCCTCTCACTTTTCCATGCTGCACTACTCTGTCATGTCAATCATTTCCCCAATTCTCTCCTCTCTAAACAAATACTTTAAGTGTTTTTGCTTGGAATTTCTAATAGTGCATTCATGTGTGGGCCCCCCTCCCAGAAATCCTCATTCAGCTGTCCTGGAGTGTGGCCCTGAGGTCTATATTCTATTCCATTGTTTCTCCCACTCCTTATGGTGTAAGGCACAGAAAGTCCACATTAGAGGGGCTGAGAAGACTTGATCACTATGGGCCAGGTTCTAAGTACTTTTAAATATATTGAGGTAGTTTATCCTAATAGTAACCCCAGAAACAGGATCACCAGCACATCCATACATAGATAAAGTAGGAGAAGCAAAAGGAAGGCAAGTGACTAGCCAAGAGCAAGCTAGTAAGTACTAGGCTCTAACCACCCAATGCTATAATCAGTCTTAGAAATGTATTCTAAGAAATAACTTATAAATGAGGAAAACTTGGCTAGTTACTAATGCTTACGTTTAATTGTGTCTTCTCCCCAAAATATTTTAATCAGAAGCTGTGATGTACCAGGTATCAATAGGGCGATGCAATACAGATATGTAACTAGGTAAAACAGCAGGGTCCCAAGAGTCAGGTCTCTGTTTTGAGGAACCTCTGGAAAGTGAAAACAGTGTTCTAACCAGGAACAACAATAAGCTCTTAGCAGATAGCAAATATTTTAAAAGGACCACAAAATAAATAATGCCACCATCTTTAAAACATATGGCATGTGACTTAACCCACTCTTTAGCTGCTGCTACTTGAGGACCCAGTGTTGCTTATTCAAGAGGTTGGCTCAAAATTTTATCTTCTAACCACAGAAAAACCAAGACAGTGTCTTAAATGAGGGAATGCCATGGCCCTGTTGGAGTTCATGGAGGTTATTTTACCAGTGCTGCAGAAAGTGCACTGGAATCAACCATGAGAGAATGTAGTCAGTGACATCCATCAGGCAAGAGATGACAGGCTTAGAATGAAATCTTCTTTGTGTTGAAGAAGGTGGTGTTTTTTGTTTGTTTATTTGTTTGCGGTGTTTTTTGAAACTTTGCATTTATGGATTTGTTTTCTCCTCTCTGGCCCACTGCATGAAATCTGGCTGTTAAACCTCCAGTGTGTGGTCTGGTAATGATACTGAGTCTAC
The DNA here is from genome assembly GCA_004027025.1 of Myocastor coypus. NCBI lineage: Eukaryota > Metazoa > Chordata > Mammalia > Rodentia > Myocastoridae > Myocastor > Myocastor coypus. The sequence goes on along the minus strand of PVJA010002825.1, from coordinate 24,486 downwards.
CTGATTGGCTCTGCCGGGCTACTTGGGAAGCTCTGGTCCCTCTCAGGCTACACTCAAATTGGATTAACTTGGAAATGAGAAGAAACATGTTTTTGCTTTTGTTTTTTTAATGCCTGAGAGCAGATGCTAGGAATTTTGGGACTCCTTTGGGAAAGGAACCCCCACCCACCACATCAGCAGCCACGGGGTTATATGTCTGCAAATAACACTAATTGGGAACATTTTATTTTGTTTTGTTAATAAAGTCTGTGGCCCCATTGTGTTCTCAAGAATGAAGCCTATCTTGGGCCTGCTTCTCAGGTAACGCCTCTGTTCTGAGTGGCGGGAGGTACTACTAATGGAACAGGAAGTGAGGCCTTCTTATAGACAAATGATGATAAAGTGAAATCTTTAAGAAATCATCAAAAAAAATGAGGCAGCACCATATGAGCTGTCTCTCCAAAGTGACAGGGCTAAAGAAGCTGCCAAGCCATTGGCCCGTGGCACCAAAGCACATTTATGATTTAATTCCCATTTTGACATCAATCAACACATATTAATAACTTTAGCCAGAGAAAATAAGGTCCTAGGTGTGTTTTTAGGTTGACATACCTTGCATCTAGAAAGCAGAGTTCTGATTGCCAATTAAACTTCAAACAAGCTCAACCTCTCCTACTCACCTCATCCCACAACTTTGCATAATACCTTGAAGAGCACTGAGGGCCTCACTGTCATAACTGAAGTTTGTTATATTCCCCAAGAAAGTGACATTGATTTTATTAACCTAAATCTGGTCCATGGAACTATAAACTCTGTCAGTGGGAAACAAGGAGCTCACAGACTGTGAGGTCCTATCCTCTACCTGAGGCAGTATTTCCTCCTTCTCCACCTGCAATTATGTCTACCATAACCATTATCTTTAGTGTGAAGAAATGCTACTATCCAAGGAGACTAGATAGCTTTAATGAATATGTGGATTTTAATCCAAGTCCTACTTCTACTCCTGATGAGCCAATATATATATATATGGTGGTTCTCACAGGAAAGTAATGTTGTCTCCTTCCCTGAGATATTAGGCAAAGACTGGGAAGACTGGGGTTGGCTTTGATCTTTGACTGTCATAATGGGGCAGGGATACCTTAGTATTGGCACATACTGCAGAAAGTCCAGAGTTGTGGCTAAGCATTCTATAATATACAGCAAGACCTTCTGGAACAAAAAATGATCTCCCAATGTCAATCTTGACAAAATTGAGAAACTATGATCACCATATGCAGATATAGATATATATATCTATAAGGTAGATATATCTATATCTATATCTATATCTATATCTATATCTATATCTATATCTATATCTATATCCACACATGTTGAAACACCTTCCTATCAAGAAAAATCCTTTTTCTTGAATTGATAGAAAAGCCAGGATTTTTTTCGAACAAAAATCTGTTTTCCACTTTCTCTTACATTTGCCTTTTGGGAAGATATCATTTTAATTTAACTCTTCTAATAGTATCAGTTGAAATATATGAAGCAAACATATGAAGATATTTTTCAAAGTTATAATCACTATAAACCAAGAATCTCTAGTACCTTTTTTTGTAACCTATAAAGAGATTCCAAGAAATTCAGTGTTGTTTTTCCGTATACTCACAGAAAAACAACAACCACTTAAAGAAGATTAAGGAAACATGGGGTTTGGAAATGAAACTCAGTGGTAGAATATTTGCCTAGCATGTGTGATGCTTGAATTCAAGTCCCACCAGAGGAGGGGTGAGGGAGAGGGAGGGGGAAAGGAGGCTGGAGAGGAAAAGGAGGGGGGAGAGAGAGAGGGAGAGAGAGAGGGAGGAAGAGGGAAAGAGAGAGATCCTGATAGCAACAAAGACACAGAGGCAGACAGAGAAAAAAGAGACATTGTGAAGAAACCGTTTTAGCTCAGAAACCACACAAACAACAGATCTACCTTTTGTGAGAGAAAGCCAATTAAACTCTAATCTAAATGAGGGCCTAAGTTTGTTTTTCATGATCATCCAAACCTTAAGACACAAGTGCTGGAAACTTGTAGGTAGTGGATGATTATGTTTTGGAAGTAGGAGAAAGGAAGATAGGAAGGCAGGAAGGAGGAAGGGAAGAAGAGAGAGAGAAATAAAAAGGGAATTCTCATAAAAAAGGATTTAGAACAATAGCTAAACTCCAGGAATGATCTTTGTCCCTTTTACGAGCCACTGCTCTATAGCAAACAAGGAAACTGTCAGCAAAAATAAGCACCCAGCACGAGTGTGAAGCACTGACTCCTACCCTTTAAAGACCTCCTGGCTTGGATTCTTTGACTTGTGTTTGTGATGCTAAATTTCTTGCTGCCTCTTTAAGCTTAAGACATGTTTTGGGGCTTTGCAACATGCAAGTCTGTTATTAGAGATTCTGTTGAATTATTCAGGGCTAAATCAAGATGCGAAGACACCTTTTTTGAGACAGAAAATTGGCAAACACTCTCTGAGATGCCTTACAGACAAAAAAGAAAACTAAAACCCTACCAATTCTGCTGCAGCTGTTGTAGTTGCCATAAAATTGATAATGGTAAAAAATAAATAAATAAATAAAAATTGTTACCTGCATAAAAATGACATACGTTCCTCAAGAAATTCTTTTATCTCCAGGGTCAGTATTAGCTTTTGTCAGCCACAGTCCCACAAGACAGGCACCTTGCCTGAGATCTAAGAGGTTAATTCTCTCCTTTGTACCTTCTGAAACACAAATAGGATAATGCACTAGCAATATTAGAAATCAACATTAAGTGCAAAGATCTCCCTACCCCGACATTCATCGCAGGCCCAAGAATATTGAAAACCTGAGTGACTGAAGAGATCATGTCAGAATACACCTGATACACATCAAAAAGAATTGCATCAACAAGACTGAAAGAATCCATTGTTTTTCTCTCCAAAATGCTGATACAAAAGCAAAGTGCAGAGAATTTTGCTAGAAAGCCTAGGAATGCAGTAAGGGTGCAACAGTTGCCACAGTTCCTTGCAGTAAGTAGAAAGTTTCCTGTGCTCAGCAGCCATGGTGCATTCTGTATGTCCTGAAAGCATGAAAAAAAAAAGGTAGACAAGTAAGATCAGGGGACAGGAGACAGCTGTGATTCCTAGGGATTACTGAATCCTAAAGGCACAGCTTCTTCGGAAAAGAGGAGGTGAAATGCGAGCATGTGAGGCACAGCTCTGATTTCTAAATGCTGACACAATTCAGTGTCCCAAAAGGAGCCACAGTGAGGGTGTTTCCAGAATGCCAGCAGTGTGGCTTAGCTCCCATCAAAAGGAGATCTGGTGACACTGACACTAGCCTTTCCTGATGAGTTTGCCTCTTCCCTAAACTCTTTCATGGAGTTTTAATCAGTTTTTCCCATCTGTTAGCCTCTTTCGCAGGTCACCTTTGCCATGGCCTAAGTGGCCGTGTGGCCTCCAAATGTCTGTGCTGCTATCTTAACCTCTAGTGCGATGGTATAAGCAGCAGGGGCCTTTGGAAAGAGATGAGGTCATGACTGCTTTGTTTTCATGCTTGGGATCAATGGCCTTGTAGAAAGAACTCTCCTGCCATCTGCCATCTGAAGATACAATAGGAAACAGAAGGTCTATAAACCAGCACGGAGGGCCTCACCAGACAAAAAGCCTACTGGTACCTTGATCTTGCAGTGCCGGCCCCAGAACTGTGAGAAATAAGTTCGTGCTACTTACAAACCACCCCGCCCGTGACATTTCGTGACAGCAGCCCACGTGAATCAAGATTCCTCTCTGCTCCTGAGATAGGTAAGTTGCATGCTTAAGTTCTCTAAGCAGTACTGTGCCAACCCCTCAGCAGCCAGTGAGCGTCTCCTGGCATCAGGGTGTTTGCCCTTTTCCCCTCAGTGATCCTCAATGGAAGCTGCAACCGAAGAGTAAAGGTGAGTAGGGTCTTTACTGGGAAGTGTTGGGTGATGTGGCTCAAGCTGGTGCAAGGCGACCTCCTACCGTGATCGCCTGGTAGCCATGATTTCCTAAAGTATGCATGCTTGCCCAGTTACTTTCACACACACACACACACACACACACACACACACACACACACACACACATGAGATATGACTCATTTGTCGACTTCGAAAAGACGTAGTGAAGGTAGTGACCCTGTCAACAACTTAGACTAACTCAATTCATGATTCAATGGTTTGGGGCTTCTCTGCTTGTAAGAAGAACTTCCTGTAAAAAGAAGGGTTTAGAAGTAAACCAAGACCTGCCCTCACTCTTACTTTCCATCTACATTTAGTAGACTCTTTCCCCAGACTTTCTAAACAATTTAGTCGCCCTAAATGTTTTAAGCAATGATAGGGAAAGACTAGCAGATAGATGCTGTGTGTTTCTTTTTGAGTCTCTGAGCAAATTGCTAATGACTGAGTTACACAGTGTCTGTGTTCCACAGTGCTACCTACAAGTCTCACTGCCTTTCATTTTTAGACTTTGCAGCAAGCATATTGTACACAAATCAGTCATCCAAACCCTTGTTATTTCAGTAACGTCAATGATTTAATGTATTATTATATTGGCAAGTTACCCATAACAGAAAAGTCTGTTACATCAACTTAAAGAATGGGAAGTTTATTTGCTGGTATAACAAGAAGTCCAAAGGTCAGTAATGCAGAGCTGGTATGGAGAATCACCAATAAATATCACGAGGGACCAGAGTTCTTCTATCTTTTTGCTTCTATTTTTAGTATGGATAGCTTTCATCACACGTTCACATGAAAATGGCCGTACTTTTAGGACTTGCAGCATTTCCAGTGGAAAGCACATAGAAGAGTCACAGGTCAAGGAGAAGAGAGTGCTTGCTTTTACATCTGGAAAAGGATGCTCACTCCAATTATTCCTGCCTAGGTCTCTTTGGCCAAAGTTTGGTTCCCAGTCTGTCTCTTTGCTAGAGAAGAAAAGTGATTTGAAAAAAAAAAAAAAAAAAAAAAAAAAAATATATATATATATATATATATATATATATATGTACAGAGAGAGAGAGAGACATTACCCTTCTGAATGCAGTCGTTGTTCTAATAGAAAGAAATAGAGATGGTATTGCAAAACTGGCATTATTTGTTAGACCGTTGTGCTGGTGACTGGTTTGCTCATTAGCACCCTTGTTTTGGGGCTCCATGAAGGATAACAGCAAGTCTGTTTTTTACATTTTTCTGTTCGCTTTTAGAGTGTGGGGTAATTCCAAAGAAAGAATAAAGAAAAACAAGATGGAATTCGGGAAGAAGAACATAAAAGAGAAAGCAGAAATTTACACAAACTGGAATGAATAGTTGAATTAGGGATGATCAATACATAGATAACATTCTGCTTTCATAGTGACTTTTCTTCATTGGTGAGATAAAATAGTTGATATTCAAAGTTAAAGGAGGAAAGGTTTATTGAGCACTCAGATCATAGAAGTCTCAGTCCGTCATTGGCTGGTTCCAAGTCAGAATGTCACGGCAGATGGGAATCACAGAGGAGAACCAGTTCATGCCAGACAGAAGTCACCAAACAGAAAGTAACAACTCACATGGGCCCCTTCTCTGTCCTTCATATCCTAATCACCTTTAGGGCAGGCAGTACTCATACCCAAGGTAGGGCAGCCTTAATCCTACCCAGAACTATGTCAAACCAATCAATGGGTTAATTTAGTGATCTCACTCCCTTAATTCCAACAGCATACACTGTGGATCCACTGACCTCTAAAAAACCTCACCAATGACCCCATGAAGTTCAGGGAGGACATCTAGACATTATCCATAACACCTGCTTGTCACTTGGTATATAAATAAAGCTTTATTGCAACATACTAGCCCATTGGATCACAGAAGGTCTATGGGTACTTTTACACAGTGGGCAGAGTTGAGTCATTGGGAGGGAGACTAGCTGGCTAACAGAGTCTGTCTCATTTTCTGAATGAATCTTTACAGAAAATATGGTCTTTTGGGCTCAGCAATTGATGATTTATTAGACTTCATAGCAGAAAAGTCTCACATAAACATTATCTAAAAACAAATAAGGGCTGTAGGTGTAGCTCAGTGGTGGAGGATTTCATGTACATCCAATACCCAGGGCTAAAAAGTACATAAAATAAAACATAAAAATGAAAACCAAGAAAAATGGCCACATGGGTGAGGCGGACACACAAGCAGAAGCCCTTCCCTTACCCACTCCTTCAATTTTTCCTTTCCGTTGGAGATAGTGGTGCCTTCTCACCTCACAGAAGAGTCTAAAATCCACATGACAATTATTCTGGGATTTTTGAATTAAACTGTTGATTCAGGGGCCCTGAGGAGATTTCTACCTGCCCAGAACCTGTCTGCCCATGTGTATTAGAAAATAAGATAGTTGATCTGGGTGTACTGCCCCGTGTGTATAATCCCAGCAGGCAGAGAAGCTGAGACAGGAGTACTGCAATTTAGCTACATGGTGAGCCCTTATCTCAAAATCAAAAAGCCAGACTAGCATACATCACAGTGTGAAGGTGCTGAGATCAATACCTATACAGCTGCTACTACTACTACTACTATTACTGCCACCACCACCACCACCACCACCACCACTTCTTCTACTACTAAAATAGAAAAGGAAAAAGATAGCCAAATATCCTCATACTTATCACATGCTCAGTTAATACTGAATGACTCAGACATAATAGAGATCTGACACAGGATACCTATAAACTCAGGAGCTGCCTCCTCCCAGTGTCCTTCCCTGATTTTCTGTAGCAAATGGCCTAGGAGTGTGGCCAGACCTGGTCCTGCTACCTGTGGCCCTCTGGTCTCTCCATGCTGCAGTTGTCTGTAGGCACACAGAGGTCTTGACCCTTTACATGTCCTCAGAAAGTTTGAGCTGGAGATTCTGCCAAGGCCTAGGCTTGCCTCTGCCCAGCAAGTAGGGGTCCAGTGTCCTGGGGACTCCAGTGCTACCTAGGCATGCACAGCTCTCTACTAACCTCTCCACTTTTGCCAAGCATAATAGGAGCCTCCCCCAGCCCCCTGTTGCTCTGAACAACACCTCCGCATACTCAGTCCTGGCTTCAGTTCTGACCTTTGCACATCCTCAAAAGAAAGGCTAGATATGTATTTCTCCTTCCTGATTCCTTTAAGCTCAGATCATTTTTAGTTTAGAAATGGTTACAAATGGATGGCCACAAGAAACACAGGCACAGTCCCTGTGAAACTGCAAGTCTGATTTTCCCATCCCATTCTGCATCGCCAACCCCCACCTCCCCTCCTGAAGGGCAAAGGTCAGCCTGAGCAAAATGGCAAACTGGCTTTTTACAAATAAACCTGTGACCAAACTGCAGCCATAAAACTTTGAAAACCACTCTGATTGAGACATTTGGACTAATTACCAGAGAGCAGCAGCTACGGGCCCTTTCCTAATGCTGTTTATTGCATTCCCTCGTTACAGAGGCTCCCTGGGGTTGGTTTCTGAAATAAAGATTTAATTTGAGGGTAAATCAGAACAACAAAAAATGTAGCTCATTGTAAACAATAGTATCCCCAGTCCAGCTGAGTCCATCAATATGAAAACAGAAGTCCTCCTCATCCTCAGCATACTGTAAACACATTAAATGCTATTTATTGTGACTACATGTGTGTGGCCCGGCATTGAGTGAAATGGGGAACATTTTCGTGACTGAGAGACATAAACATCAAATGCACCCTCCATCATTCTTCTACTTTTAAAGTTATAAAATCTAAATATTAATTTTAATAGAAAGGTTAGGAAATTGGAAAGTACAGTGCCCTGTGAAGTCACCAGAGCAGCATGCAGCTCGTGGGGGGAACCCAGCATTCCAAGGAGATTAAGAAGGCAGGTGGGGTCCAGACGCGGCCCATGAAATATGACATGTGTCATAAACAGAGGCTGTAGCCTGTGGCTCCCTACCAACCCCAACCTTGCCCAGCCAAACTTTCGTAGCTCAAGGCTTGATGCACACAGATAAAATAAGCAAGGAGAGAAAATGCAGCCACACTGCCACCTATAAGACAGTCTCGTGGACCATCTTTAATCCAGAGTTTGGAAAAGAAGTATTTTTCTAGACATCAGTGGAACAACTGTAGTCTCCCAATTCTGTTGGTGACTTGAGTAGCATATGTGAGATAAGATCATCTGTATACAGTCCCAATTCTAGATGAAATTAAAAAAAGACAATACAAGTTCTTTGCCTCACCTTTATGGATGGGTTCCTCATAGGCCTCTCTTTTTAGGACTGAAGATGTCTTGCCCAAGATAGCCTCTCATCTTCTGCTGCAAAGGCCACAATGCTTGGCAGAAATCATGTGAGGTCATTATCACTAGGGGGTGGCAAGCTGGAAGCTCTAGACTCTAGTCTCCTCCATATGCACAACTCAGCCTTGATCTTCAGCAAACTGTTTTACAGTTTATTATGTTTTGTTCACTGGTCTTCTGTACCTTCCTAGCTTACAGGTCCTACCATTGAGGCAGGCAGAGTTCACTGCACAGGGAGAAATTTTCCCTCCACCCTAGGGCATCTGGCAATGTCTAGAAGCAGTTCAGTTGTCACAAGGTTGGCATGCTACTGACATCCCAGAGAGATGTTGATGAGTATCTGTAATTCACAGAGCTACCTCTTACGTAAATTTTTCAGCCCAAAACATTGATAATATTCAGGTTGAAAATGCCTGTATGGAATCACAAGAATCACACATCATCTTTCCTTCTTAAACCGATGTTTAGTGTGCCACATGAAAGCAACTATGTGTGACATCATCATTCTATTTAAATACACATTACAGTGATCATTATATTTTCAGGAATGTGCCACTGTACAGATTGCAAGAGACAGAATATTCAATATTGCACCAAGCTCTACTTGGGAAAAGTTACCTAATCTGGCCCTGTAAGGGGTAATTCAGATTTTTTTATTTGATGAAAGCATGCCTCCTAGAACAATAATCCACAAAAACTCAACCAGGAATCGGGTGATTACATTTTTATTAAGTAAGAGGTTAGCATATAAGCAAAGTAAGCAACTGTGGGCCTCTGGTGAGGTGAGGAGGACTTGGGTAGTATCCCACTAGCATCCACTATGAGTAGCAAAGACAAACATACGTAATGAAATACAAGTTCTATGAAAAAGAAGAAAGCAATCTGAGCATGATATGCCATTTGAAATACAGTATCAAATCAAATATATATGGGTTGAAGAGAAGGATACAGACATTTTAGAAGCATTTTGTGGAAGAGAACACATGCCCTAAGGTAGGGCTCCTATCCTGATATAATATATTTGGAATGTGACCCACTCAGTGATTTGATTGCTCTTTTCCTAGATCGGATTTTATTGCTGCCATCCATCCACATTCTGCAATGCCCACTCTCCGAACCTTTCCAGTCTGCTGAGGCTTTAAATAAAAAGACAGCGTGTGCAGTCTGCTGTTTCTATTCTTGCATTTTATCCACACTTGTTTGAATAAACTAAATGAGAGTTCTCAGGATTACAAGGAATGAGACAGATATGGGATATGATAATGTCTAATATTTGCAAGCTGCAAGAGGAAATGAGTCATCAGAATAACATAAACAATGATAACTCAGTTGAATATGACTAAGATGTTAAAATAAGGTGTGTTTACAAGGGAATAAACTTCCCGATGGCTCTGCTACTCTCCAGAGAGCTGGGAAGGAAAAAAGAAAAAGGCCATGGCATCACGTACATGTCACTATATTTTCCACTTGTCAAGTGTGGCCGCACTGGGCTCCTCAAGTTGGCTTCTTCTTGTGTATTAGTAAAATATTGAAGGACAGACCCAAAACTGTGAGGTTATTTTCAAATTCTGCATGGTGGCCCCATCATTAGGGTCCTTTTCCTTGTTTTTATCCAGATTCAGAAATATTACAAGCTGGTATTACTTGAGGAACAAATTCCAAGTTATATTCATTACTACTTAATTCTACTCTCTCTGTCCTATACTGATTTTATTACTGAATCACAACATCAACAGTAAAATCTGGCTCATGAGACCCTGATAAATTGATTAAGGAAAATTTATAAAAATACTTTGAACAATTTTACTAACGTTCTATTATAAATAAGCAAGAAGACATCAATAACTTATAAAGTGTTATTGTTTTTTATTTATTTTATTTTGTTTTGATTTGAAGAGTGAAAACAGAAGCAAAAACAAATAAAAAAAAAGACAGAAACAAAGTAGCATAATACAATGTATATGTTACAGATTTTCAAAACAGGGATGGCTGATGAATAATGGTTGCTATATTATGTATTCCTTTTCATTTTCATAAGAAAAAGATAAAATAACAATGAAACAGTTTTAAGACATGTTAGTATGACAGTTACAATAATCAATACACTACATAGTGTTGCCTTCATAACAGTTATCCAATGAACAAGATGGAAACATGATATCTTGTCTAAACAATATTAGTGCTAACCTTTCCTCTCAATGAACTAAGAGAAAGTAGTTGAATATCCTAACTTTCTTGTATATACATATATATTTTCACACACACAACAAAATGGTCCTTTATTTATATCCCCCCCTTTTTATTTTGTTTTGTCAGATAAGAGTGTTCCATTGCTATTAAAGAAGCTGCATTTACAGAAGTCCTTAAAGAACTTTTTTATACTTGATGCCAGACCCAAGATGGTAGGTGCTTGAATTTAGTAAAATAACCCAATATAGCTCAATAATCTATAACAGTAGTGGGTTATCAATACAACTGGCAATCATCCAAAATTGTTGATGTGAGCATTTTTACAGGTCAGCATATTAATATAGCTTTACTTTTATGCTTTATAGTTACACTTTTCTGCTGAATGGTTAAGATCAAGTTAAAGCAAGACCTATATAACTACAAATGTAACATTTGTTATCTAACAAGGTCAGTTAACACCCTCAGGATTTACCCTCAAACCATGTACAGCTCCTTGTGGGTCTTTAGTCAGTATCATCCATCTGGATGAGTCATGGTCACTACTTGACCAATTTGCTCTCTGTGAAGGCCTGAGAGAATTTTTTCTTTCTCTAGGTGACTCTCCTTAGGCACACTATGCATCAATGCATCATGGATCACTTTCCTGGTTCTTGAAACCTGTGGTCATAGATTAGAGGAGCAAAGCTTCATATGATATTTCTGTCTATGAGAATTTATGCAAGTTTCTTTGTATTATCTAGTCCTTTGGTGTGTATTCTTTTGCCTTGTGATAAAATCTTACATAACTCTGCAAATATAGAGGCTGGTAAGACGAATCCAAAAGGTACAAATTAGGGAGAGTGCTGATCGTGGGGTATGATGGTTCCATGCCTGTAATCCAACATATTGTAGATTGAAACAGGGATAAGGGCCAGCGAGGCCAGTGTGGCACATAGCAAGAACCTGGAGAGAGAGAGAGAGAAAGAGAGAGAGAGAGAGAGAGAGAGAGAGAGAGAGAGAGAGAGAGAGATTTTTCTTCAGTGATGCTAGCAATTCACTATTCGCTGATTTTGAAGCCAAAAAAATAAAACAAATAAATCAGAAGCATTTTCTGTCTGTATTATAATTCAATAAAAGCTAACACTAGGAAGCTGCCAATATTTAAGTTCCTTTTACCCCAAATGTTTAAATCATTTTGAGAGCACCTGTTTCACTGTATAAAATATCATTCTGATTGTACTACCTACAGTGCTGTCTCCTTCACAGATCCCTGAACCACCATACAAATTTCTCTAATATTTTTAAGGCTACTCAAAAAGGGCACATTTCAGCATGACTCAAGGAGTTTTTTTGGCAATGAAGTAGGCTATAGTGATGGCAGTGAGCTTGTTGTCCCAGAAGATGGCTCAAGACAAGATTAGACAAACCATGTGATGGGTATATTGTCAATAGCACTGAATATCAGGCAGTATCTTAGGTTCTCTAAGTTTCAACATCTGTGCACCTTTTAGATTCTCTGGTTTGGGGACAATGGAATACCTTGGATGTGACCTTGCTGGGGTTATTGCAAGAATCAAGCACTCAGCCCCTTAAAAATAACCAAACCCACAGCAAGTATCAAAGGACCAATAAAGCACATGCTCAAGTTTCCATGAACCTGGCCCTGAATTCAAGCAAAACACTAAGACAAAAAATGTACGAAAAGCAAGAGAAAAAGTGTCTAGTTTCAAATAACAAAATCATAAAGAACAGGTGTGAAGGCTGCCACTGCCACACAGTAGGCCTACTGCCCAGGAAAAGGAACATAGCAGAAAACCTCACAGCAGAGAGACTCTCTGACACACAGAATCCCAGAAAAGGCAGCCTACTCCCTCCCGTGCGCTGCTTTTCCTTGGTGCAGTACCTGCTCTTATTTTTCTCAGGTCAATCTTTCTAGTTGAAGTTGCTAGAGATGTGGCTCTCTCATCAGAGCTTCTAAATGAATATAACTTTATTTAACTCATAGAAGAAAAATTATACATGCTGTCTAAATGGAAAAGGAGAGTGAAGACTGGAAAGGACATCTTGAACCAAGACAGTAGCCATAGCAGAGATGACAGGACAGTCTGTGGTAACCACACTTCAGGTGTCCCTTCTACCCAAGCACCGTGGTGGTAAGGAGTAAGGCCAGGAAGAGGTCCTAGGTGGGCTAAGCCAGGACCCATGATTAAGTGGGGAGCATATCCTCAGCCTCAACTCAGAAGTAACTGAGCAAGCACGTGCTGTAAAAGGAAGTTGAACCAAAGTTAAAACCCTCTTGCTGCCAAATTTTGGATCCAGATAATTTTCTTCTCAGTTGAAAAACAGGTATGTTTTATTCTTGCATTTTCCTTAGGTAACACACATCATATATATCAAATACTGGGCTAAGTAGTATTCATGAATTATCTGATTCTGTCCTAAGAATTATTCCATCATATCCATAAAAAAGTCTTGCTTATGGAACTTGAACAATTCCAAGTTGAAGGACTTAAACTGAGTGTACATAATTAACTATCTCCCAACCACAAAAGAATCTCTGGGAGTGCTGGAATTTGAATACAGACTAACAGAGATAAACGATCTTTAACTCTAAGACATATGTTGTATCCCCTCATTTTTGACTGAGCCTTTGGGAAAAAAAATCAAAGTTCATGGAATAATTAAGAGAATAAAGCTTTGTTACTTCAAAGAGATAAAGGAAAAAAGAATTTTGACCATTATTTACCCTAAAAGTGCTATAAACTTTCAAAATCGTCTTCTATCTAGAAGGTAACTAAGACATACCTTCTTTGACGCTGAAGTATAAAATAAGGATTGGAAAGGTTAAGGTTGAAAGGCAAAATTAAACATAAATGCCCTAAGTACCCACAAGAGGTAGCCCAAGCAGGATGGGGTGTCCAGAGGTCAGATCAGTGAGCTGAAGGCAAAATTGAGAATATCTTATAAGAATGCAAAAGAAAATAAAAAACAGGTTAAAAATGAGAGTCTGCCTCAGAGTGAACACGGACTGAGCTTCCAGTAAGTGGTAGGTTGCTTGCCTTACAAGTGTTAGGCTTTGCAGGTGTGAGGGTTTGATCCTCAACACCTCTTTGCACCCCCAAAAGCTGCTATAGTTAGAGAAGTTTTACAATATTAAAAATAAAGATACCCATAGGAAGATCTTAGCACAGTCAGAGCCAAAGGAATATTTACAGTGACCAATCTTCCTCACATTCTCAGCAAAACTCAATGATGAAAACCAATGCTAAAAGAAATCACTGCAACATTGTAAAATTCTAAGCATAAAAAAGGAAGGAAAAGAAGAAAAGAAAAGGAAAAAAAAAGAAAAGCATATCGAGTAAGAAAACTCGTTTTTTGTCAAGAAGGACAGTAGGCAGATCTTGAACTTCTTTGAAACTTTTAAAGTTCAAAGAAAACACTACAAAATCTAGAGATATCAGCCACTAAATAGTAACAAAACTTTCATCTTTTTCCATCCACTGAAATTGTCATGTTTTAGTTGGATGTGGTGGCACAGGCCTGTAATCCCCGCACTTGGGAAGCTGAGGTGGGAGGATCGGTGCGAGTTCGAGACCAGCCTGGACTACAAAAGTGAACCCAAGGCCAGCCTGAACCCTGTCTCAAAAAAAAAAGGTTGTCATGTTTGCAGGGAGACACCAAGACTCTCAATACTCATTTTCATACTAGAAAAACAAACAAACAAACAAACAAAAAAACCCAGAGCCTGAGGATATACCAGAGGTAGTGAGAAAATCTATTAAAATGAAAGTGGGCAAAATATTAAAAGAGATCACAGAAGAAAGCTACCAGCACACTGCCCACAGGTCACCAGCTGGCACAGCAGATAGCATGTGTTCCTGAGGTAGACCATCACCTTTGTGCACCGGAATCAGTTGAGATTTTCACATTCTTCCCTCCAGCTGCTAAGAATGTAAGGTCGTGGAGTTCTGAGCACAGTGCTGCTTAGTGAAAACCTAATACAAAGCTATTTTTTAAAACACCTTCATTGAATATATATACATATATATATGTATATATACACGCACATTTTGCATACTAAAAATGTACAATTCACAGTTTTTACTATTATGCGCAGTTTGGGGGTTAGAACATTTTTGTTTTCATCTCAGCCGGAAGCAGCCAGTCCCTTAGTTTCTGTAGCTTTGCCGCCTTTTGTAACTGGACTCTTTGGCTTCATGTGGTGCTGCCTGTGTGCATGTGTGCCAGGACTTCCTTCCTTTCATGGCAGGGATGTGATGGGCACATTACGTTTTGTGTTTCTATGTATATGTTGGTGACCGCTTGGATCATTTCCATCTAAAAAGAAATGAATTCTTGAACAAGTATCATCACTTATGAGAAAAGTATTCCTACTAGAATTCATTAAGTTCCTTTCATGTGTATGTTCACATGTATTCAATCATACATGTGGATAAGCCTATCCTTAAAAACAAGAAAGACACAAAAGTCCATATAGTTGTTTAGTAAATAGTTCTTATCTTTTCTGTTCTTATACACTTTCAACTTTTAGAAAGGATGTTCTGCATTAAAGTTTATTTTGAGAGTAAAAGACACATTCTCATAGAAATACAGGCAATTCTATCTTACTTGTTTGGAAAACACAAGTTTTTCCCAGTGTAATTGATCTATTGGGGCCTGCTGAGCGCTAAGCAATCGTCAAATTTTGTGTTTGTTCATGCACAATCTATTTGGCCAAATGTGCCAATAGGACACACAAACCTGTATGCAGAGGATCCAAATCATGTAGGAATACAGAAACTGTATATATTCACACACCAAAACATTTGCCAACCTCAGTTCACCTTGTATTTGAATTTCCCCTAAGATTTCAGGTAACTCTCCTGAAAGTGGAAAATCCCAAGAAGTTCTAATTACAATTCTTCCAACATTCATTTCCTCAGCAACATTTGGGTCTTTCTTAAGGTAAAGTGCCATGCTTGATGCAGTGCTTAGCCATTTAATGTATGCAAATGTTTCCTACTATCCTATTTCCACGGTGTTTGTTAGTCTTTACATGCGCCATTGGTGTATTCGTGTGTTGGACTCGTGTTCTTAGTCTTCCTATGATGCTGCTTGACTTTCATTGTGCATCTTTGCTTAGTCCACTGATCTTTACAAACACATATATGAAGTCACAGTAGAGCTGACTGTACGTAGAATATTTGAGAAGCAACAACATAGAAAACCAGGAGATAATAATGCATTGGAAATCAGAAGTATGAAGGAACTTTTTTTACATTGGATTTTCTTTTATAATGTGTTTTCCAAGAGAAACAAAATTTAAAAATAGAATGCTGCCGGCCAAGCCCTAAAACAAAAGAGCACTGATTTAAACATTCTATTTTCATGCAAAGTGAACTCTGATGAACCTCTGGAATAAAACTGAGCAGAGAAGTGGGAGAAAAAGATCAGATTCTGTTGAGGTAAAAACTCGCCTGCATCTGTCAAGGCTCACTGCAGTCAGATACGATCAAAAGTACTTAGGATGGTGCTAAACTTTTAGAAAATGCTTAAGCAAAGCTGAATGTTGAATGCCTGGGATGGAAAATGAAGTGTATGTACAGATGGGTTGACAAATGATATTGAGAATCTACTGCTTTAGAAAAAGCTCGTGATGGCTTCAATCAAATCTTAGCAAACACCAGCGTTTTAGTCCTAGACATGCAAAGTTACAGGTGAAGACTAGCCACAAGTCAATACCAAAGCCTCAGGTTTTTTCCTTTCATTATATACCAGAGCCTTCTAATTATTGTTGCTATCTCCTGCGCTGTAAAATATTTTATCAGTTGTGCCACTTTGCAGCATTTTGTCTAAAGTGCTTAACTGTCATAAATGCACCCAACTCTCTGCCATTGTCAAATAATAAATAATTATTATGTAAGTGACTGATTTACTTTGAGAAAACATGAAAGGCCTCTAAACCTGGACTTGCCTGTCCCACAGAATGTGCATGAAAGAAATGAGCATCAGTAATCACTGTCAACAGCCTCTTGTAACTAAGAATTGAATCATTTATCTGTCCAGCATGTGTAAATTATCATCATTGCCTATTCTGCAGGAAGCCCTAACGGCAATTTATGTTATAAAATAATAAGATATGAGGGTTTAATAGAAATCACTTTTGTTGCTCTATTTGAGAGCACTAGACTCTGGCATCAGCAAGAATCACCTTCCCACAAATTCAGGCACATGGTCTAGCTGTTTATGGTTGACTTCCTTATTTATATATTTTCCTCTTACATCCTCTAACCAAACTAAGAGCAAAGAGCTTGCTTATTATATTTGTGAGATGACCTTTCCCAACTCGCTTCAAGGATACTTGCTTTTATGACCAACAAAGATAATGCCAGGGAGTAAATGAGTTTTAAGCATGAATAATTGTAAATGTTCTGACATCCTCTGAAGATATTACCACAGCTCCAAGTTGCTACATATCCATCATGTCTTTCCAGAAGTGTCTTTCTCCTCTAAACCAGACTTATGTTTTACTTTCAACACTCAATAGCCCTTACACTATACCAGTTGTCTTACTTAACCCTGACAATATATAGACTTTTTGATGCTTTCAAAAAAAAAGGACTTTGGGAGAGAGAGATATCCATGTTTAAAAGTTCTTATGTATATGAGGGACTTATTCTTTTCTTCCCTTTTGAAGTGAGTCTTAGTGTTCTTGAACATTCTCTGGACACGGTGTTTATTCTGTATAGAGGAAAATAAATTAAAATTTATCACCTAATAGAAGAGACAGTTCACTTTCTGTTCTACATAGGTCCTGTAGTTAGCACAGCATGTTCAGTGTAACCTAAAGCAGGCAATATATATGGAAGCTTTAAAATAAAGCTGAAGAACTGTGAGGCTGGGGTGCTCCCTGGAAGACTGAAAGCCATGGTCAAATCATTCTGCTCCTCTTCCCCAATGCTATGTGTTCAAATCAAAAATATCCCCTGTCCTCAGGAAACGCAATGATATTTATGATATAATCTTTATCTTTGAGAAAGTCAGTCTTTTCTGTAGCATGGATAGACACTCAGGTAATTCTTCTGTTACAATGAGATTTTCAAGAAAATTTTCTGCTCCACGTAAATGATACACATATACAGAAAATGTTTACAAAGGTCATCTCTGAGGCTTTTTTTAGTGGTGATAAAATAGAGACAAACAAATCTGTGGCACAAGTTCCTGCCTGGCAAATGCAAGGTTGTCAGTTTGAACCCTGGTCCTGCCAAAAAAAAAAAAAAAAAAAAAAAAAAAAAAACATATACTCCCTTGTAATTTGTGCTACTTACACTTAGTAGGTATGTGTCTTCCTTCTGTTACCATCCAATTTAAAGTTTAGCTCCATCTCCCAAAATTTCCTGTCTTTTGATCTTCATTTGTTTTCTTACTTATCACTCAGTACATACAACCTTCCATGGTAAATGGTGTTATTCTAATACACAATACATAAAATATTTTGTTTGTCATGTTTTGATTTTTCTGTCAAAATTTATTAATCAAAATTATTAATCTGTTGATCAACACAAATATAATAAATCAATGAGGGGGTGATTGTATCTGTTTAATGAGACATCTTTAGGAGCTAAATGAATAGTTGGCACATAGTTGGTACCAACAAATACTGTTTGAATGCATGGATAATTATGATGATGTAGAATAATACGTAAGATATAATCTTCCAAGGCATACTTCAGGAGAAAAAGAGTAAAGTGAGGAAGTATGCATAGTTCCTGAATTGTCTACAGTGTTATAGATGAAAATGCTTCATGGGGCCTTTGGATGGAAACGCAAGAGACAATGAAAACGTGCTTCCTAGGGAGAGGTACCAGCACATCGGGTTTGGAGTAGGAGGGACACTTAGATGCCACTGCATATCCTCCGGGGAACTCTTGGCTTTTTGTTTTTTGGGTTTTTAAATTATTATGTGGCATATTTTACATTTCCATTTTAGGAAGCACAATTAAAGCTATCAGTTGGCAGCGGTTTGAGGAACTTCAAAAGGAAGAACAGAGCAGAAAGCCCCTGCAGGTAGCAAAATGAACTCTTCCTTTGAGAATTGAGTGTTTCCAGGGATGGGAAATATAATCATGGATAAAATAAGTAGAAACATATCCAGTCAGAGGAGGCACAAAGAAATATATATTTGGGAGATTCATTACTGTTAATTTATTTGCATTGTCCTTTCTGCTTCCCTAGAAGTTGTTGCCCTGGAATAAAATACTAGGTAAATATATAGGTAATGGAATTAAACTAAAGTAAACTAAACATGTAGGAAAATTGCCCATAGCTTTGGGCAGAGTATTTGAAAGGGACTTTCATTGTACCTTGTTTGCCCAAGTTACAAATCCTGAAAAGATTTGCATGCTGAATTTTACTTTGCAATTCCTCTGGTTTTCTCCCAGGTGAAAAGAGGTTATGCATTGAACACATATAAAACAATGATGCTGGGAATATTTTTTTAAGTAAAGTTTCAAATTCAAATGCCCACATGAGACTACTGGCATGGAACTGGACAAGTACAGGAGAACTACCTGGAAATATTTATCAGTTTCTCAAAAGTACACACTTTCTTTCATTGTTTCCTTTGTCTGTCTTTTACTTACTAAATTTTGGAGATATTATAATAGAGATGCATTTCTCTGCTTTAAAATGGTGACTGGTACACATTTCATAATGAAAAAGAAATTATGACTCTGATTTAAAAATTTCTAAAGGCAAATAATATCAAGTAACCTCTATTCAATCAGACTGTGACCAGGAAAGATTTCTGTCTCAGTGTTATCAGATCTTCTGAACTTTTAGGAGAAACTAGAACTCAAAGTAGCATCAAACAGCTGCTACATTAATATATATATATATATATATGTATATATATATATATATATATATTGACAACCAAATCAGATTTATCACCAGAGAGAAGGCCTGGTTCAGTCTTCAAAAATCAGTCATGTAATTCATCATGCTATGTGATCATATCAATCAAGCAGGGAAAGCATTTGACCAAGCTCAGCATTCGTTCATAGTAAAAACTCTCGGAGAACTGGCAATAGAAGGGAACTTAATAAAAGGTATCTACGAAAAACCCTACAGCCTACAGGATATTGAATGTTTTCTCCGTTAGTCCAAGAACTAATGAAGGATGTCAACTTTCATCACTCCTACCCAATTTTGTACTGGATGCTCCAGTAAGTCCAGAAAGTGTAAGAAAAGGAAAACAGACATTCAAATTGAAAAGAAAAAGAAAAGCATCCCTATTCATAGGCAATGCAACTCTTTACACAGAAAATCACAAGGAATCTATCAGAAGGCTAAGAATGAAAAAACTGAATTTAGAAAGGTTGCAGAATGAAAGATCAATATACAGAAATAAATTGTACTCTGTGTACTTGTAATGAGCACATAATGGTGAACAAAACATTTTTTTTAAAACACTTACCATTCACGACAGCTTTCCAAAATGAAGACTTGGACAAAACATGTGCAGATTCTTTATGCTAAGCCCGTAAAATGATGATGAGATGAAGAGCGCCTAAGTCAGCACATATACTGTGTTCAGACAGTGAATCTTGCATAACGAACATATAGTTGGAAGCTGGACATGGTGGTGCATGCCTGAAACCCCAGTGGTGAGTATGCTGAGGCAAGAAGATCACTGCAAGCTCAAGACCAGCCTGCTGGACTACAAAGTGAGCTCAAGGCCACCCCACAGTACATAATGAGACCCTGTCTTAAAAACAGAAGATAAATAAATATATATATATATATATATATATATATATATACATATAGATATATATAGATATATATAGATATATATGTATATATCTTTAACTTCTTTAATTCTCCCTGAATTGTTTCATGGATTTTTTTTTTTTTTTTTTTTTTTGCCTTTTTGAGACAGGGTCTCACTGTGCAGTTCAGGCTGGCCTTGGGCTCACTTTTGTAGCCCAGGCTGGTCTCGAACTCGCACCGATCCTCCTGCCTCAGCCTCCTGAGTGCTGGGATTACAGACGTGCGCCACCATGTCTGGCTGTTTCACGGATTTTTTTTTAAAGCAATCTCAATAAAAAAAAAAATCCAGCATAATTTCTTATGTACACATACAATCTGATTCTAAAATGTTTATGAAAATATTTTTTAAAAACTAGAAGAATTCATTTGGAAGGCTTGGGGCTAAAAATGCTTCTGATCTGGCATATTTCTAGATTTGGAAATATTTACACATGTCATCAAATTTTAGGAGGATGACACAAATCTGAGCATGAAACTTATCTGCATTGTCTGTGGGAATGCAAACTAGAGCACTCACTATGAGAAGTACACCTCTTCTAGGTATCTTCCTGTAAATGTTAAAGACATCATATTATTAAAACACCTGCATGCTAATGTTTATAGCATTAGGAATTAGGATGGCTAAATATTGAAAGCAGTTTACAGGCTCACCAAGGGGTTAATTGATAAAGAAAATACCTCTGGGCAATAAAAAAGGACAATGTTGAGTAATTTATGATAACACAGCTACATCTTAAGATCATACCATGAAGTGAAATAAATCAGACACACAGGTTAAACGTAACATACTTTATCTTCTATAAGAAACCCAGAATATAAATGCTGCAATTTAAAGAGTAAAATAAAAGATGGATGATCAAAGGCATCACGGGTCAACTTTGCGGAGGTGGGATGAGGACCTGTGGATGAAGAGGAGATGGGAGATTGGGAGAAGAGGCGAGAGCAACAAGGCATAAATGCAGTATGACCATGTGGCAATTCCCAATAAATGTGGTTATTTTGTGTCAAAAACATATACTAGTAAAAATTTTAAAATTCATTTACATTTATACACATAGTGTGGAGGTGATTTTTTGTTATGGTGTCTCCATTGTGCCTTTTTCTGGCACAGGTCCAGTTCTGGAATTATCCGCTTGTGGCATTATGCCAGCGCTCAGAGATTTGGGGTTCTGGAATGCTTCAAGCTTTTCTGGGATGTTCAACCTGTATTGTAAAACTCTTCGAAGGAAACTCAGAACTCAATCTTTATGATCACACTTTAGGTAAAGACGCCTTAGCTACAGTATCAAATGCACAGTACACAAAAAGAAAAACTATTAAAAGTAGGAAAATACAAACTTAATGAAACCTAAACACCTTTGCTCTATGAAGAACATGATCAGGAGAATAAAACGATAAGCTATAAATCAGTGGGAAAATTATAAAACATATATGAGTAGCCTGAATCTTTTCAGTGAGCTTTTAGATTGTAGTTGTGTGTGTGTGTGTGTGTGTGTGTGTGTGTGTGTGTGCATGGTTCAACCCATCCTAGGGGCAGGGCTGACATGACATGCCGTCCTGGGGATTGAACCGTGGTCACCTGCACCTATCTAAACTTGCCTAAGCAAGTCCTTCAGACTGCTGAGCTATCTCACTGGCCTAAGTTTGCAGTTTTTAGTATAGACAAATTATCTGTTAAAAATGGGGTGTAGGTAATATTTCACTTAACCTGTTTCTTAATACAAATTTCAGAGAAAAAGAAATTTGCTAAAACTGTGCAACTAGTCTAGATAAGGAAGTCAGGTTTGTTTCCTCCTGCTGCTGTACCATATAACCTTAGTGAAAGTTGTCTGTAGAGTTCTATTCTGGTATACCCACAAAGGATCATAAAACCCTAACTCACAGACATGGATTTTTAAGAAAGAAAAACAAAGATAAAATATAAACCTTGTGCTAAAACATATAAACTCTATTATGGTCCACCTTTGCAAGAAGGTTATTAAAAATTATAACCTCAGCAAATAATTCTGGAGAAAATATTGAGACAACAGACATACAATGATTTAACACTTGAAATAATTCTGTCAAAAAAAATTAGTAGCATTACAGAGAAGGCTATGAGCCCTGACAGGCCCCCAGTAGGCACTACTCAGCGCAGAGCTGTTATTGATTTTGAAACAATGTTGCCCATGATAAATGAGAATGTGTTTAGAACAGGATTCCGTCATGAGAGTCCCCAGATCAATCAGCTTGTCAACAGGCAGACGAAATTCAATTTTTATTCTTAGTAAACTCTTATTTGGTGGCAGACCATCGTTTTGGTGGAAATTGCTTCCCAAGGCCAAGGGGCAGGCATGAGAACATGGAAAAAAGATAATCTTTCCAAAGCACGTTAAAAGTGAAGGTTTGGGTTTTATGACTGGAAGTGAGGAAAAGATGGCTTAGGGGACAGTAGGTGGACACCTCCACCTACTTTGACCAGCAAGACCAGTTCTCTACATCCCCCACACTGAGGAGATTTTCCCCTCTGTGATCTAAACCAGGCCCCTTAGAAAGAATTTCATCCAGGATGGGAACCGAAGCTTTGTAGAAGAAACTTAGTGATTCGCAGAACAAAGCTGACACAATTTGCACCCAGTTAGCTAAACTGCATAAAATTGCTGTATTACTCAGGTTAAGGGGCAAAAAATAAGGTGTAATATAAGCAATTTCTTGTGAATGAACACAAAATTCTTTCTTTCTTATCTCACTTTGTCATGTTATTAAGGTCTTAGGATATTTCTCCAAATAAAATATGCTCCTCTCTTTGACTGTAAGCCTTGAATTCACTCATAACATGGACTAGCTATGAGCATATGACCACCAGGCATGGAGCAATGAGCTCTCACGGCTCATGTTGCTCTTACAGCTGAGTGAGCGCACAGATATGAAGCCACTGGAAGCAGGCGCCAAATAACCTGAAAGGCACAGTAGACACTGAGAGAGAAAGAAACTGTTGGAAGGGAAGGAAGAGCGGGGATGAGGAAAGAAAGAAAAAAAGAAAGAAAGAAAGAGAAAGGAAAGAAGGAAGGAAGAAAAGAAAGAAAGAAAAGGAAGGAAGGAAGAATATACATAATATATATATATATATATATATGTGACAGTTTGTATAATTATACTGTTGATTTGTGCAATATATATATTTTTGATTAAGACCTTTATTAACAGGTGCTTGCAGTTTGTTGACTTTTTTGAAGAAATCAAGTTGTAAACTTTTATTACAAATTAAAAATGAAGTTCTTAAAAATCTCAACTTGACCAGGTATGAAAAAATTTAAAAAACCTTTAAAGGTGTATTGAGAAAAACCAGGCTTTAAAAAAAAAAAAAAAAAAAACCACGTTTGTCATTACCAAAAAGAGAAGTCTTTAGGTAAAAATAATAAAAACCCCATGCTGCATAGATAAAATAGATAGTTCTAGTTATCTGGTCAACGGGCAAAAAGCAAGCACTTAAAGTCTTCAGTTCCAGTCTTTTGTTCATTTCTTATTGCTGGAATTTCCTATTCATTTCTTTCTTGCTGGATGGCTAAACCGGATGCTGGTAGAGATGTTAAGCCGGCATTTACTCAGCCCCGCCCTGCTCAGCCTCGGGAGCGGACGAATTCTCTGCTGGTGGATCGGCTGCTTTTGCCTCTTTGCCATCTTGTGGTTTAGGGTTTTCTGGCGTCTGCATCGGTAATTGAGGTTGCGACGGTACCGACGTTGAGGTGGCTGCTGACCTTGGGTCTCATCTCCTTGATTTTCCTTATCTTCTTCACTGCCATCCTCTCTAGGCTGTCTTTGGCGAGGGGGGCCCCTGCGGAATCATGGTCTATAACCTCGATACATATTCTGCCTCACTTGTCTACCTTGTTCTCCTGCACCCTGGTTGTCAGCACCCGCCATCACTTCTCCTTGCACAGGAGGGTTGGAATACTGTGGTCGACGCCCATAGGGTCTCCGCATGTAGTAAGGTGGGAACCTGCGCCTGTGGTAGGGCCAGCGTTGTTGGGCCTGGACTTTGGGAGCGCTCTCCGATCCCTCATTCTTTTCCCCACTCTCACTATTCTGGTAATTCTGCTGGTAATTGCGTGGAGGACCCCTACGACGTGGATAGCGTCTATAATGGTTACGGTCTGCTGCGTATTTACTGCCTTGAACTGGAACTCCACCAGGGCCTGTAACATTTGCTGCCTCCGCACCCTTTTCTCCTTCAACAACA
>PVJA010002824.1:0-101904 GCA_004027025.1 Myocastor coypus | reverse complement strand
TTTTTTTTTTTTTTTTTTTTTTTTTTTTTTTTTTTTTTTTTTTTTTTTTGTCTTTTTGAGACAGGGTCTCGCTATGCAGTTGAGGCTGGTCCTGAGCTCACTTTTGTAGCCCAGGCTGGTCTCGAACTCGCACCGATCCTCCTGCCTCAGCCTCCCGAGTGCTGGGATTACAGGCGTGAGCCACCACGCCCGGCCTGCATCTTTATTTCTATCTCATACTAAACAATCATTTATTTTGATGGATTATAGACTTAAATTTAAAGCCTAAGCCTCAGAGGAAACCGTTTTACAATCTTATGATAGGAAAACATTTTTGAGAGAAGATATGAAAGATAATAAATAAGAAAACATTGAAAATTGTGTTTCACATAAATTAAAAAGTTCTACTTATCAAAAGATACTTAGCAATGAAAGCGTAATACATAGTTCGGGAAGAATATTGGGGAAAATGTCCTACACAAATATCAAACACAAGACTTGGATCTAGGGTTTACATAAGTTACCCCAACAGTTTACTAATAAGAAAGATAAATAAATAAAAATGATGAAGCCATGTGAAGGGAAACTTCACAGTGGAAGGTCCATGAATTATCAATATGGACAGAAAAAACATTTTTCTTTTTTGAGCCAGGGTCTTGTTATGCAGTTCAGGCTGGCCTTAAACTCACTTTGGTAGCACAGGCTGGTCTCGAACTCGCACCGATCCTCCTGCCTCAGCCTCCTGAGTGCTAGGATTACAGGTGTGCGCCACCACGCCCGGCAGAAAAAACATTTTTGGCATCATTGGTTAACAAGAAAATATAAGCTAAAACCACAAGAAGCTGGGTGCGGTGGTGTTGGGTGCAGGGGGCCGAGTCAGGAAGATCTAGAGTTCATGGTGGCCTTGGCTGCACAAGAAAAGCCTGTTTTGTTTAGCTGAAAATCAAAGAAAAATGAAATAAATATACAGAAATAAAACAAAATCTGCAGAAATATAACTGTATGTTCACTGAACTGTAAATGAAACGGCTGACATCATCCTTTGTCACAACAGCTACGAGAACAATTACTGTACATTTCTGGGAAAGTATCAAATGCCACTGGCACTTTGCAAAACTCTTCTGTATTTTCTAGTGTGCTGACACCCATCCCTATGCTGTGGCCTGCAGATGCCAGTGTTAGGTATTTATCTAACGGAAATAAAAGATGGATTCTCACAAAATTTGTGCATAAAACTTTACAGCAGTTTTATTCATAATAGCCCCAAGGTGTATACAAATGAAATGTCAGCCAAAAGGCAGAGGACACACCTCTGGCAGTTTGGAAAAATGGAATATTATTTGAACATAAAAAGGACCAAACAATAGTCTCAGACAAAGACATGGAATAACCTAAAATCTTCTTGCCAAGAGAGAGAAGCCAAACTCAAGGAGGACACAAGTGCCAATTCCCTATGTATGAAAGTGAAAATGAGAAGGGAAGGGCACGGAGGAGCTCTTCTGTAGTGCCAGCAACGTGCTCGCAGTCGGCATGTGCCTGCAGGGGCACATACAAGCATTAAAACTCTTGACAGAGTGCAGCTATACACTGAGAATTTCACCTTTTCTACTTTTCCTTCAGTCAACAAAAGAATTGGTGGTCTTTGGATCCTTTGTTTTTATGAGTCCTGCAGCTGCCTCTTTTTCAGAGTGTTGACTTATCCTTCCCTGCCTGCTTATTTGAAATTGAACACAGCAAGCTCAGGGGTCAAGCACTAATAGAGCCACTTCCTACAGCACTTCTTGCGCTTTAGTTTCCACCTCAGACCATCATATGTAATAGAGATTTCAAAGTGCTCTCCCTACCCAGGTAGTGTCCTCCAACTAGAGAGCAGCCACAACATAGCTCCTGTGTCTTCAATTATTCTTCTTTGCATTGTCTATCTTTTTCCTATAGTAAAAGAAAATCTACTGTTGGCTCTTTATTCAACACTTTATGAATTTTACGTAAAGGTTAGCATTCAGTTGAATTTCTATTTAAACTTATCTTTAAAACGTATAAATATTCTGCGTTTAAGACAGAATTTCTGCAAATAAGCCTTTATTCTTATCCATGGTATTTGAGGCACAGTGTCAGTGCATGTTCACTCGAAATATGGCTCTAACCACTATGATGGAGTGAATATTAAAATTAAAATTAAAATTAATTATCAAAGGATCAGTGGTGCTATCGTTCATCTAAAACTGTTGATTTCATTGCTATGTTCATACTGTGTTGTAATCAGAGGATGCTTAGGTGGTGGATGTGAAGATTTGTTTTGCAAACCTTACTTCACAGTGTCTGTATCATTATTTCTTTGCAAAGAGCAAACATTCTGCCCGTATGATTCCTAAGCCATATTTTTTAAATCCAAGACTGCAATTCACCCCTCTCCTCCAAAGAGAACCAAACATATGGCTGTTCACATCTGTCAGGGCTTGATGACAGACAAGATGTGTTGTTCTCAAGGTCATGGGGCTGTCTTCAGCCATGGGACACGCAGCACACAGCAGAAGGTTCACACTGACACGTGAACTATTTTCCATTCATGAAAATACTTAAAAGCGTCTCCACTTTGAGTTTTCCTGGTTTTCTCGGGCTTGCCTTCACTTTCATGGTACTAACTAAAGCATTCTTCGAAATGCACTCATTTCCTTTTTGTTTGACTTGTAGTAGTGACTTAAGATATCTTTCTTAATGAAAATGTTAAAATTTACTTTAAACCAAAATCAAGAAGGGCATAATAACTTTCAATAAAATCAGAAGTCGGCAAATTCCTCATTTTTCATCCCTATCTATGGTTCATGAAAACATGCTAAACATTCTCAATGTATACTGAGATATGTGTGTACAAGTTCAGGCTTTAGAAAATGTGTATGCATATGTGTGTGATATTTATTCACATTGACAAATAGTTTATATATAATATATATTTTGAGGAAGTGCATTTATAGACCTATTGTATTTATATTACGTGTGTGTATTCTCACAGAAATACACACAGACACTCTCATTTCAGCATATGCTGTGCATTTCCCCTTGAGAATTGGGGAATGCAAAGTGTTGGAATATTGCTTTTTGTTCTCAACAAAATTGAAAAGAGTCAATGAGAACCTTACTTTGATCCCTTCAAAAATATATCTAGCAATAAAATAAGCCCTAAATGATTTGACAGGCTTCCTCAGTATTCTTGCAAATTTGGTTGCAAGAATTCCAAGGGAATTCATCAAACATCTGCCCCAGGACCCAGTGCGCAAGACATTATTTATCCTCAAGGGATACACTCAAAGGCTCGGGATGTTTTAATCCTCAATCTCCTGCCCTTTCAATGCAACTTGCTGATCGATTTAGCAAGTTTGCTACATAAGTCTGAATCAATCCCAAGGTGGCCTGTGGTAAATCTGGAAGGAAAATCTTTGCAGAGTGCTACTGTCACTGCCTCAGAAATGCTACCTCTGTGCTGTGTCACTGATAGGAATGTATGAGATGGGCAGGAAGAGAGGAAGGACAGACAAATGAGGGAGAGAGTTGAGAAAAGGGACCAAGGAAAGAAGAGAGAGGAAAAAGAATGCAAACGAGAAAAGGAGAGTAAAAATGCAGGACTAGGATAGACAGAGGGGCCAGAGTGGGGAAGCAAGGTCAATACTGGGGGAAAAAGGAGCAGAAAGACTCATGGAATGTTGGGAAGGGAGAGATGCAAGATGGAAGAAGAAGCAAAGGACCATAAAAGGTAGAAATGAAATGGACAGATGGTGAGACAAGGGCAGAACTAAAGAAGAGGAAGACAGAGAAGGAGCAGGAAAGGTGAGAAGGGAGGAGACAAAGGGAAGGGTAGAAAAAGTGGCAGGGAAAGGGAGGCTCACTCAACCTGATGGAGTATCTGTCAGCTACGCCAGTGCCCAGGCAACGCCATGGAGCCATCCACAGGCCAAAGCTGTAAGCTCGAAATGCCATTCAGGAAGCTGGAGATGACCAGATCTCAGCACAGTGGCAGTAACCCCCTTGCTGCTCTGATGACTAGCAAGAGTCATTATCATTTCCTGCTCCCATTCAGGCCCAGGTATCTGAAACGAGTATGTACACATAACAGAAAATGCCACCTTAACACAGATGAGGCTCTACCAGGAAATGGAAAATCTAACCCTGAGCCAAAAGCACCCACGTCAGATCACTTTTTCTTTTTCCGAACTGGAGATTGCAACCCACGTCTGATCTTACTACCTCTTATGAGGCCAGGGGTGGGCCTTGCCAGTGATAGAGTTTCCAATAGTAAACGGAGAGAAAGGTGCAAGACCAGTCCTCCAAAGCAAATGACAATTGCTCTGGAGCCAGACTTTTTGCCAAGCTTTCTCCAAGAAGTTTATGTCCATTTCAGTTAGAATAAGGCTTAGCAAACACATATACAGATGACCAGTTCAGCTCGAATTTCAGATAAACTCTGGATAAAACATTAGTAGAAGAAATTCTGTTTATGGCTATGTACATTTCATGCAGGAACAAGAATGAAGAAACTGAACATTCTCAAGAGGGAGGTGCAATGAGAAGGACAGAAAAGGGAAAAAGAAGCAATGAGATCAATGTAACCACTGGACATATCCCACCTGTCATTTTTTTAAGGTACTGAGGATTTGCCTCAGTTTCCTAGAGTGCTGAGACTACAAGCATGCATCAACATATCCATCTACTTAGCCATTCTTTGTATGTCTATTTGTTTGTAACATTCACTCTAACTGTATAGTGATTTCCTGTTAAATGCATAACATTTCCTAAATTGTTATCCTACGTGCAAAGATTTTAATTAATTTATTTATTTTTACTTTCTCAATTTATCACTTTTCTTGAATCATGCCATATTTTGCCAAGAAGAAAAGCAATGCATTTACCTCATGGAATAACAGAAACCATCTTATATGCTGAGAAGGTTGTCTATTCATTGGATAATGGTTTAGACAAAATACAGTGAGCAGAAATAAGATTGTAGAGGGGCAGTTGACAAGGTAGAATAGCACAGTTAGATATTATTATGGTTTCTGCCTAGTTGTTCTCCTAAAATGTCACGAAGTCTCTGGGTAGCTTCTGGATTCTGTGACTGATTATTGTGGGTGTGGATGCTGCAGCTGCCCTAGGGCAGGTGATCTGCATTACAGTGTGAGGAGGGAAGAGACGTTAGCTGCTTGAGCAGCCGCCACTCCTCCCTTGCTCTCTTTTGCTCTTTGCTGCCACCATCAGAGGTTGGTCTACACCAAGGGCGGCTCTGCCTTGGAGCCAGATGAGTGTGGACTGAAACCTCCAGTAACTGTGAGCTAAATAAACCTTTCCTACATTCATTTTTGGTGTCATGTATTTGTCCCAGCAATGAGAGAAGATTGAGAAAGATATATCCTGTTCCCATGTATGGGCAGTATGGCTTTCCTATCTCTGAAAATAGAAGAGATTTATATTGCTGACTTTGTATGAGAGTAGAGGGGCAGTGAGAAGAAGGTATCTTTAAGATTCCATCTGACTTGAAGGTTTTTCTGGGGTTGAGTTTCAAAATAGGAACCTGTGGGGTGTGTGTGTGTGTGTGTGTGTGTGTGTGTGTGTGTGTGTGTGTGTGTATGTGTTTGTGTGTGGTGATTAAACCTATAGGCTTCACACTGAGTGACATTCCCAGTCCCTTTTTGATTTTTTGATCTGGTGACACGATTTTACTAAGTCTTTGAATTTTCCAGGCTGGGCTGAAGCATTAGGTCTTCCTGCCTGAGCTTCCAGGGTGCTGAGGTTGCAGAGGTATTGCCACGATGCCTGGTTCCTTGTCCTTTTGTAAGTAAAACTATCACGATGCCT
Source organism: Myocastor coypus (assembly GCA_004027025.1). Taxonomy (NCBI): domain Eukaryota; kingdom Metazoa; phylum Chordata; class Mammalia; order Rodentia; family Myocastoridae; genus Myocastor; species Myocastor coypus. The sequence goes on along the minus strand of PVJA010002824.1, from coordinate 96,081 downwards.
CATTATTCTGCAAAACTCTTAATATCTGAACTTTGGATGACAGAAATGATGAAGCTAAAATGTTATGTTTCACATAAAATATTCTTATATCATGGCACTATGGAACGAATCAATCAACTCTTGGTGAAATGCCAGTGTGTTGGGTAGAATGTGGAGGTTACAAATGGAAGAATCAAATTATAGAAATGTAGCAACAGAGGACTGAAAGTGTAAGGTAAAAGAGACTAGAAAAATAACTGGGTAGAGAGCATTATGATATCACGGAGAAACAGAAAACCAGTTCAAATGGAAAGGGACATTGTTTAACTAGGAGTGCAAAGCATGTCCCCTCTACTCACCCACATGTCAACTTTCTTGGCTGAGCATGTAGCCACAATGTTTCAGGGCTCAGAAGAGAATTAGCTAGAGGTTAGGCCATAGAGACAGTCTGCATCTGTTTTGAATACTTTCAGTACCCCCTTGTGTGGGCATTGATCTCCTGTCAGAGAGGAATTCAAACTACATCACAGGAAGATGTATTGATCTAGAAATTGTTTATACAAATACATAATTGAAAATAAATCAGGGGAGCTTTTGAGACATAAGTTTAAAGTGTTCTGGTATCACAACACCAACACAATTTTCTTCTTTTTCTTTTTGAGAACTGGGATGCAATATGGTTTGTGGAGAGACATATCAAGAAAGTTCAATACATGGACAACCTTTCCCTTATAGTGACCTTGTGCTTCAGACTTTAGTCAGGGTCAACAAGATGCTCACTTGGAAGCCTCTTAACATGTTATGGGCTAGGCACTATTGGTGGCATTTCAAAAGCAACAAAATATAACTTAGGATATAAAAGCTCAGCTGGAGACCAATGTAACTTTTTCCAATTTCAAATTCTGTGTTATTACCCCACCCCACTGGAGATACTTCATATTATGGTATATGACTCACGGAAAATAAATTGATCTATATGATCTTAAGTTGTCAACAAAAAATTTACAGGGGTTATTAAAGAAAGAGGGTCAGTTTTTTTTTAATTTAAACTATAAAATGGATTCAATAATGTTTTCTTTACAGGGTCTTTGTTAAATAAATTCATTAAGTTCTGAGCATAGACAGTGCCCCACATACATTTAAAGTTTTTAAATACCATTGTTGTCATTGTTGTGGCCTGCCTTGGGGGCAGGGCTGGCACTGCATACAGTGCCAGGAATCAAACCATGGTCCCTTTGCCTACCTAAACTTGCCTAAACAGGTGCTTTATACCGCTGAACTATCTCATTGGCCCTTTGGTTACTATTTCAAGCTATGGAGTCTAACTTTTTCTTTTATATTCACTTGAAAATTAGCCTAGTACATTTCCTGCTGACTTTTATTTTGAGGTCTTGCTCCAACAGAATCATCCATTTTGAAAGGAGGGATTAAGAACTTTACCGAAGATGAATTTATCGCAAAGATGAGACAAATTCACATTAATGAGACAAAATGATCAGAAATCAAATGTGAGATGTGGAACTGGACATGCAAACAACTGAAAAAGCTTGGTTTTCAGGCCAATGCACAAAAAAGAAAAAAATGTTCATTGTAATCCCGCAAAGGAAGATGTGTGCTTTGTCAACATCAATTTCTCTTCAGTGCTTCCAAATTTCTAAAGCCCAGGAGACAACCTTGGACCATTAAAGCTAGGATTTTTCTGATTGGGTTTAAGAGATGAAACATGTCATGACACTGTCATTTAATTTGGTGAGAAAAGAGAGACTTTGGAAATAAAATACAACTACCAGTTTCAACACAGAGAGGGTCAGAGCAAGGAGGAATTGTGAAAATGTTTTAAGATCAGGAGAGGCTTTCACACTGGGGATCTGTGTGCAGACAGGAAGCACAGATCAAGACAGTAGCCTTGGGCTCTCAGATGAACCTTGAATTAATATAAGTGATAACAATGAAGTGAGGACATGCTTTCTTTTCATTTCTTTTCTTCAATACATTCTTTTCTCCTCCAGTTAAAAAAAAAAAAGATGTCAGGCTTTGAAAACAACCTTTGTTCCCTTTACATTTATTAAGAACCTAGAGGAGAAAAGCAGTTGTTCCAATCCTGTGCAGTGAGGGAAGGAAAAAAAATAACTGTTCACAATTTGCTAGGCTTGTAGTAGGAATATCACAAATTAAAACAAGCAGAAAACTAATTTCATAACGGAAGAGGAAAGACAGTGTGAAAAGCAGCAACTTGTAAAATGCAAAATTGTGCCTTCTGAAGAAAAAGCATTTAAGAAGGAAAGAAATAATGGGCTGTATGTAATTTAGGATATACAGATTGTCACTTGAGGAAAGTTAGTTTCTCTCTTTTTTTTAAAAAATTAATTAATTACTGGATTTCATGCAGAGTTTCACCGTGCAGCTCAGACTCATAGTGGTCTTCCTGTTTGAGCCTTCCCAGTGCTGGGATTAGAGTCATACACCACCATGCCCAGTTTCGGTCCTACTTGGTATGCCCGCAGTTGAGGAACCAATACAGCTTGCAGTACCAGGGACCGAACTTCAGTCCTTGTGCTGGTCAGGCAGGCACTTAAATTGCTGAGCTATCTCCTAAGCCCAGAAAGTTAATTTCTGAATAAATGATACATCTGGAGGAATTGAATGTCATGTCTGAAAGAATTACTGGATAGATATAGTTATACTTAAGGGAGTAAAATCAACATTGTGCTTCTAAAAGGCAGTAGGACAAAAAAAAAACTTCAGGAAATACCTCAAAAGAGGATTATGATATGGATTGTTCAACCTTCTAATTCAGTTACTTTCTCTCTTTTTCTGTTTAGGTTGCTACCATAACACTTCTCTCTGTGGCTCCACGCCCTTATATACTTTTTTGCCTCGTATTCCTTACTAATTTCTGATCCCACGTCAGAAATTCTGAAAGCCTAGCACATAGAAGTATAACGACTGGCATTAGATGAGTGTGTTTAACCTCTTTTCCACAACTGTTATGTAACTGAGATCACAGTTTAATGCTAAACTAGGGACTATACATTGTATTCAAGATGGTGGTCAGAAAGTGCTATCATGGAGGAAAGCATGTATGAGGATAAAAAGACTAACAAAAGAATGTCAACAAAGAAGTAATGCATCTTTAAAAATCTCTTTTCTACATATTTACATCACTGGGCTCCCAAACCAAAGAAAAAATGCTTATTTTAGAAGGTAGAATATAGTCCTTCTAACAACTGATCAAGCGAAATTTAGTTTTTTCAAATACACAAAAGTGGTAAAGAGAAATTATTTATGGTTTAAATATCCAGAAAGCTATTTTATTCTTGATATCTTCAAATAGTTACAAATTATGCTCAGCAGAAAAAATTAAACTCATTCTTTTCTCAGTCTATGAGATTTTCAGGCCTTTCTCCTCCCATAAGTGGCCCTTTTGCATTCCAAGTCTCTAGTCATTGGAACAATTGGTTGTTTATGACTGTCTCCATGACTAATATGTTAACTCCAACCTATCAAATGAACTAAAACCGAGCATGTTTGGGTATTTGGTATACAGTTCAACTCACTGAGGACGTTCAAACAAATGAGATAGACTTGACTTTTCTGATCTTTCAAGATTATGTTCAGGGAAAAGGTTACAAAACAGTTTATTAGAACCAAGCCAAAAACATCCATCCCAAAAGACTTTCTTTAAACAATACACAGTCTTTGCATTTTGCTAAAGTTTGTTAGTTGGAATTAAAAGCTTATTAGAAGCAAGTCTTCTCTGCAAACTGACATATTCAATTACAGTCATCTGTTCTAGAGAACAGACTGTGTCTAGACAGGAGAATACCACTGTGGCTTATACGGAACATGATGCGTCACAGGGGCTGATTCTTGGGCTGGGTAACTGTTTAGGTGATCTACACTAGGAGCACCATGTGATAAAGTTTCTGCAGCTTCCCAAATGTGTGTGACTATGAACAGTCTCAATGGCCATAGCTAGAAACAAAGTGAGATTAAATCACAGCAATGAGGTGGTGATGGAAACAAAACACATAAGCCAAAGATAAATATGAAACAGCAGCATTAAAAATGCAAAATCAAAGCAAACAAACAAAACCAGATTAATATAAATGAAAACCAAGAGTACAAGCTTTGCAGGAGAAAGAATCCAAGCCTTTATTCCATGTGCCAAGGAGGCTGGTTAGGGTTGGGGGTGTGGAGTTATTTATTTGCATGTACATGGAGAAAGAACTAGCAGTTGGCTGGCTATGAGAAATGGAGCATCTGTCCTGAGAAATGTGCTGCACCACAATCACACAGAGTGTCTACCAATGGCAAACCAATGCCTAGAGGAACTGGCTCGTTCTGACAGAAACTTGTAAGAAAGCAGTCTTCATGTTTCTAAACATTTCAGTTTAAGTGCATGCCTAGCTACAGCACCATGGACATACCTGTTCTTACAGAGACTCTCAGTTGAAATTAATTTCACCAAAGAGGAGTTTATGCATGCTATGTATCACATATGTTGATCAAACTATTGCCAATATGTGAGCAAATGATTCTTCTCCCCATTCTATTCCCTGAAATAGATAATCATTTTGAGAAACCAAAATGCACTCATTGACAATTTTCTAGTTTCCATGTCTTAGAAATCTGAGAAGCCATGGATTCGTTTCTTAGTAAATTTGCCCCCTAGGTTGGAGAAATAAGACATAAATGAACGGGAGGCCAGGGAGCATGGTGGTTGCTAAGGAACATGCAACTGAACACAGGCTGCCATTTACTTGTGACCAGAGAGTGACTGAGCCGTGCTAACACCCGTCATGTTAACTCTGCCTCCCAGCCCAGTGAGAGCTACTGCTGTTAGGAAAATTAAAAGAAAGGCTATCTTATTAGGACAAACAGAACCAGACCTGAAAAGGGCAAGGAAAACCTCACTCTTCCCTCATGGAACACTCACGTGCTACAGGCCCCTGGTGCGATGGCACTCTTTCGATTATTTTCTGCTATTAAGTAACATGAGTGAGATTGGAAAAGATTCACACTCGGCTACTTGTTTACTTGGTAGTCCTCCACTTGTGTTTGAAAGACCTAAGTCCCATGATTTTATCAGCTTTGAAGGAGACAACCACTGTTCTTGGTTTAATCAATCCCATCCAAAAGGACTTTAGCTCTAATCACCTGCGTTTTCTGGCTCCCACATAACAATAAAATAGTCGTATTATGCTCCTGGTATGATCAGAATTACCCAGAAATCTATAGTACAAGCTTTGCTTTCTGGCTAACCTGGATTCAAGTTGTGATCCTTCTGCTTAGTGATCTTGGCTGATGTGTACATTCTCCTTGAGATTTGGAGTACTCACTGTGTTTCACAGGGGCAGAACACTATCAACTCCATACATGATTCCTTTCAAAGTAGCATTGCTTTCCTCTTTTTGTTAGTACCAGCCACCCCCTCTTTTGTGTGTACATGCATCACTGAGGTGGGAAACAAGAGCCTTTGCACTGAGCTACATCCTCAGCCCTTTTTATTATTTCATTTCATTTCATTTTTTATTTTGAGACGGGATCTTGCTAAATCACTAAGTTCCCCAAGATGGGTTTACACTTGCATTCCTTCTCTATCAACTTCCCAGAGTGCTAAGATAAAGTGTGTGTTCAACCATGTCAAGCTTCCATCTTACTTTGGAGAAATTTCTAGCCAACATATGGAGCTTATCATAATTGGGCTACAATAATTAGCCCACTGGGTGGGCAATTTGCTAGACCAGGCTAATCAGAATTATGCCACGAAGGTTTAAAGAATTAGGCTAGAATAAGGGCTTACATGTGACTAAGGCAAGCCATTCTTTCAAAGGCAAAACTGACAGGGCCATAGTCAACTGTACTTTCTCTCACACCTTTAAAAAGCTGATCTATGGAAGAAAAAAATGGCACTGCAAATAAGGGCATGTAGAAGTGGGAGAAAGTTCCCAGATATCAGCATATACAGTTAGTCAGGTGAGAGTTCTAACTATACACTAGCAATGTATAATACTAAAAGTGTGTTTGGAACGTCTGTCATTCTGGTCTTCCAAATGCACATTGCTTCTCATGTCATATCAATTATTGCTATACTCTCTTTCAAAGAAATGTTTGTTTAAAAAAAGATAATAAAAGAAAACAAGAGACAAGTAAAGAATGTCATAGGATTGTTCTGCTAAAGTGTTGCTTATGGTTAGATTTCTAAATTGTGTAAAAATGTGTGATTTTTTCACATTCTATAGGGATTCAATGTTTAGAATATCAATGCTTGTTGGAAAATACCTGTTCCTTGTTATGTCTAAGGTGTTTGATATTCAGACTGATAGTAAACTTAGGCTCAACTGCCTAAATTATAGTGTAATATTATTATTAAGCTTGACTTCTGGATGGTTAACAGCATAAGACTACAGATCAAAATTAGAGAAAAAGAAGGGCCACAAGGATAGCCAATATTTTAGCCCCAGCCCTTTAGGGTCAGTGAGCATACAGGACATAAGAGAACCTATACTGTAACATCCTGTAACTCGGAAGCGTTCCAAATTTTCTGTTCAAGGAGCTTATGGGATCACAGAGGTAAGTGATTGATGATGTACAGTGTGCCTAAGGAGAGTCATCTAGAGAGAAAACATCATCTCAGGTTTTCACAGAGAGGACACTGACCAAGCAATGGCTGTGACTCATCCAGAAGGCTGACACTGACAAAAGATCTACAAATTGCTGTACATGGTTTCAGTGTAAATCCTGAGGGGATTTCACCAACCTTGTCAGATATAAAACTTAGTTATTTATTTTTATTTTCTTTTTTAAAATTCATTTTAATGAGAAAAAAGACAAAATAACAATGAAACCATTCCAAAACAAGCTAGGATGGTTATAGTTAATACTATGCATATTACTGTCTTCATAATAGCTATTCAGAGGACAATATGCAGACCTGATATCTTGTCTAAACAAAATTAGTACAAACTTTTATTCTCAGTGACCTAAGAGAATGTAGCTGTATATCTATCCTAACTCTCTTGTGTGTACATATATATATATATATATATATATATATATATATATATATATATATTTAAAGTTTCTAATACTAGGAAAGAATAACATACTGTGTCTTATAAGTAGATTGTAAGTCAAAGATACAGTATGAATCATAAAACAAAAATTAATATTAAATAATATTCAGTAAATTAATTAAATATAATTAATTAAAAATGAAATTAAATATTGCAAAACAAAATTCAAACCAAATTATGAGTCCAACTTAGAGGCCAGAATGTTGTGTATCGTATGTATGAATCTGTAATCAATTCAGAGCACTAGCAGAGTATTTGAGTAGGTTAATATAAACAAAAATATCAACTATGAAAAAGTTTCCACGGTAATAAAGAACTACTAAGAACAAAACATAACATAAATACTGGAATGGCAAATATATACCCAGAACTTCTTACAGTTTGGGGATAGGATATTGAACAATGTTCTAGTAGGCTCTGTACATGGACAGTAACCATAAGGCTTACTGGTAGCCAGGTGTCACTTGTGGGACTGAGCTGCTGCTATTTCCTTGATATCCACCTGGTAGACTCAGACAGAATCATGACCTATAGGGTGCAAGAGAAGTCCATTTGTAGAATATGATGATGGAAATATTTGCTGTTATATACAAAATAGCTGAAAGACTATTTTTGTGTACCTCTTTTTATCCTGTGTTTAATTGTTCCCCTATTTGGTGGGTTCTTTCCATTCTCCTTTATGGAGTTCTGGTCATTTTAATTCCTCTGGAATGTATTTTAGTAAACAGTGCAGGGCTGGCTTTGTCATCATGAAATTCTTTAGTTGTTCTTTGTCCTCGAAGTATTTCACTTCTCCATTATACTTGAAAGAGAGTTTTGCAGGATATGTCACTCTGGGTTGAAATTCTTTTTCTTTCAAGACTTGTAGTACTTTGCTCCATGCTCTTCTTGACTTGGTGGTTTGTAAAAAGAAATCTACCATTATTCTGATTGGGTTTTCTTCAAATATGATCTGTTTCTTCTCTCTAGCAGTTTTTAGTATACTATTCCTGTACTGAATTTCTGGTATCTTGATTATCATATCTTTGAGTGTGATTTTTTTAACTGTCCTAAATTATTTATTGGGTTATGAATTTTACAAACATCACTTAATATTATTAGCGGTAACAGTGGAACTGGAGAGTATTGTGCCTTCTCCAAGGCGCGAGAACCACCAATAGTGTGGTGGAACTTGAGGCCCATTCTAACGCCATGGCTCTTGCGGCCTGCATACGTCAGCCCACGCATCTCCCTGTGCTTATGGACTGGCTTGGTGATCCACTGGGTATCAGGATTTCTCCTAATGGCTTTGTGGAATGGATCAATAAGGACAACCTCAAAGAATTTGTAGGTGGAATCTTCGCCTACCCAGTAAGAATTTAGAACTCTCAGAGCTCCACAGTGGCATCCAGCTCGCTCCTCAGCAACAGACTGAAGTCTTCATACAAACTTCAGCTGGTTAATGATGGACAGGCTTGCCATAAGTTGCTCCCTTAGGAACTGGGCGTTTACGGCCACGGTGGCGCATGCAAATCCTGTATATGACATACCCTTGTTTGGCCTTGTATCCCAGTCTTCGAGCTTTGTTTGGCTGGGTGGGGCGAAGAGCCCTGTGGAGCGCCAAGAGCTGGAAGTATTCCAGCAGTGGACCCGCAGCAGAAAGCGCATCACATCAGACTGTTTCTTCCTCCACAGCTCCTGAATGTACTTGTACGCACCCATCTTGGCTTACCTGATGGCTACTGCCAGACGAAAAGCTCTTTGAGTGTAATTTTAATTGAGTTGATGTTATTTGGAGTTCTATATATTTCAGTTACCTGAATGTCAAATTTTCTCCCCATATTTGGGTTGTTTTCTGCTATTACTTCTGCCCATATTATTTTCCTATCATTTGTATTACTCCTTCTTTCTCATTGATGCCCATTAGCCTTATGTTGTTCATCTTTGCATCGTCTTGCAGATGTTGAATTATATTTTCCTGCATCCTAGTTTTTTTTTTTTTTTGTCTTTTTGAGACAGGGTCTCTCTATGCAGTTCAGGCTGGCCTTAAACTCACTTTTGTAGCCCAGGCTGGTCTCGAACTCGCATTGATCCTCCTGCCTCAGCCTCCCAAGTGCTGAGATTACAGGCGTGCACCACCAGGCCCAGCTCAATTTTATTTTATTTTATTATTTTCTTGTTTCAGAACTTTTGTTTGTTTATTTATTTATTTTTATGGCTGGCTCAGCCTGCCCTGAGGACAGGGCTGGTGCAGCATGTGGTGCCAGGGATTGAACCGTGATCCCTGCAGCCGCCCAAGCTTTCCTAAGCAGGCGCTTTAGACCACTGAGCCATCCTTCCGGGCCCTAGTTGTTTTTAAGAGATCTCTTACCTTTTCTTTAGCTGCTATGGTGTCTTCCAGGTCTGAAAGTCTATTTTCACCTTCACTGCAATGGTTTGGCAGCTCGTGATTGAGGTTTTGATTTCCCATACAGCATTTTGAATTTGCTTAATGCATTCTATTACTTTCCTATATTGCTCATTCAATGGATCCATCATTTTTGTATTCTCCTCTTTTTTATAAGTGTCTTCTTTAGAAGCATTTAGTACTTGTTTCATTATAATTATTATTTCTTTTTTACTTTAGAAATTATATCTGATTTGATTTCCTCTATAACTTTCTGCAGTTGTATCTGTACTTCAGATGCTATTGTTTCAGAGATTTCAGGTATGTGATTTCCAAATTCTTCTATGCTACTGTCTCCTGCATTTGTTCTGGGTGGGCTTGGGGCCTGAGAGTGCACTTTGCTCCTTCTCTTTGTCATTTTTTATAACTCTACCTTCTGACCTTTGGTGTAGAGACTTGGTAGAGTTTTTATCTTAGCACCACATCTGGATCTACCAAATTCAAACTCAGCCAGATGGGTGTGGCTCAAGTCTGGCTTCTGAGCTCCACTTCTTCCTGCTGCCATCTTTGGAGGTGAACTTTCTGTGCCACTCTCGTAAGATGTTCTGCTTCTTGATCAGCTTGGTAGGTCTTGTTTCTAATGTCTCTGCAGGAAGTTCTGCCACAATTTTCCACACTGGGCCTGTCTCATGGATGAAGTTTCACTCACGTGCTGTGCCTTGGTGCTGGGTTTAATGAGTTTCTTGCAGGCTCAGAGCAGTGTGACTCATAGGTTGTGCCTGGTTGGTGGGTCAAATGTGTTTCTGCCAGGTCCTGGGAGGAAAACTTACATTTTTTTTTTTTGTTATATTGGTTTTACTTTATCTTGGGCTTAACCATTCATAAGAAAAGTCAAATCACAAGGTATAAAAAGGAAACACATATTAATATTCTGAGTTGTAAAAGGCTCAAGTCAACACCTTCAATAATGCCAGATGAGCTGATAATCCACTACTGTTACAGACTATTGGAATTTATATATAGCTATTTTTTCTTTGTGCAATGAAAAGAAAGATCTGTGCTAATTAAGTTTAGATAAGAAATCATGGCTGCATCTTTTATTCTGAACAACTATGATCAAGACAACATTATGTAATGAATTAATTATTGTGAAACAATAAAAAGTAAATTAAAAAATAAATTGAGAAAACTTTTGCTATATTCTTGAAAATACCTCTGATCTTTTTCTTAAAAGTCGCATTGATTTTCCCTCCCAGACAATACAGTACTATGTGAAATGCTCCTCTCAGCTACATTTTACATGACTGGATCTTTTGAAGTTAGGTTTTAATCCTAAATTTGCATGTATTTTGACTTTACATTTGGCTTTTGTCTTTATTTGCAATTTTCTTTAAATAATACGACTGTCGGGGCCCGCCTGGATGGCTCAGTGGTCTAAAGCCCCTGCTTGGGAAAGTTTGGGCAGCTTCAGGGACCACGGTTCCATCCGCAGCACCACATGCTGTGCCAGCCCTGCCCTCGGGGGTGGGCTGAGCCGGCCATGAAAATGAGTGAATAAACAAAGGTTCTGAAACAAGAAAAAATTAATAAAATAAAATAAAAAATTAAAATAAATAAATAAATAATACGACTGTCTTTTCAAACCGTGATGCTTTAGCGATACTATGCTGCTGCAACACTTAAGGTATGGTTTGCTTGGTTGATAGTATAATATTCATATCAACAATCATTTAAAATACATTCTTAAGTATTCTGCAAAATAAAACAAGAAAAGTAAAAGCTATATTAATATGGTGAGCTCTAAAATGTTCAAGTCAACAACTTCTGACATTGCCAGTTCTGCTGTCAACCTACTACTATTATGGACTATTGGACTATATTGGGTTATTTTGATGAATGTATGCCCCTGCATTATTTGAATGACAGTGGAACATCCATCTCTGACAAAACGAAATGGCTAGGATAGATATACAGCTACTTTGTTTTAGTTCAATGAGAAGAAAGATTTATACTAACACTGTTTAGATAAGATATCATTTCTGCATCTTGTACTCTGAGTAACTATTATGAAGACAATAATATGCAATGTATTAATTATTGTAAGTGTCCTACTAACCTGTTTTGGAACCATCTCATTGCTATTTCTCCTTAAAAGTAATAAAGATATAATAATAATAATAAAAAGAAGTAAGAGATACTCCAAAGTCTCTTAAAAATTGACTCCAGTTCCTGAGTTCCATGGGACCATCCTGGTTCCCACCTTCTAAAGAACTTAATGACAAGTACTTGAGAAAATGGATGGAAAGACTTAGTGCAGTTCATGGCACAGAGGTTGTCATGAAATATTTATATTATTACAGTTTTGAGGGAGGAATCATCCTTCCTTTCTCATGCTTGGAAGAAGTTCTTGAAAAAGCCACTTCTTTTCACATTTGTCACCTGGGAAACCTGGAAGATGGTACACTGAGAATGGAGGAATTTGGGGACACAATGAAACTGCAGAGTGTGACCCACGATCTGCTGCTTAGTGCCACTGTAAACCACTGGGGATTCGCAGCATCCTATGACTTGGTTCACTCAAGCAAGTTTCACATTTGGTGGCAAAGAACCCCTAATTTTCACCAAGTTAATTACACAGAGAAAAAATAAAACTGCTGGATAGAAGAAGCATTACAAGGACTGGGCCCTGGCCCTGTTTTTGTCATTTTTAAGGTTAAAGTAAGTGCATCACTTTGCTTATGGGTAGAAATTGAGGTTGCATTGTGTGCGATGAGAAGGTCTTTACTTTTCACATTCATTCATTCTCGGAAGCTGAAGAATATGTGTGCGTGGGTGATTTTTCATGTTTTCTTAGAGTGGAAGAGAAAAATCAGTGCTACGTTTGGGGAATTTTTTCATACATAAAGGCAAGGGTTAAAGCAAACACTTAGCTTAAGAATTACTATGTTGAACATCTTCTATGTACGCAGACTGAATTAAGAGAAATGCAGTCACTGTTCTTGTGATGTTCATTGTAACAAACCCAGAAATGAGGACTAAGAAAGCAGCGAAATCCCAGAAGGTGAAATCATTTACATCTGAGATGAAGCCAGAGAAGGCATACAACACAGATAATATTTGATCTGGGCTTTCCCAGCCAGCAGACAGAGAGTAGGATGGAAGCATTTCTTAGTAGAGTGAATTCTTCTAAAGCATTCAGGGAGGTGGAAGAGCACAGAATGTTCCTAGGAAGAGCCAAAGAAGTAGGGCATGTATTTAGTATGTGTGTGGCCCTGGATTCCATCTCTAGTACTTTTCCACATCTTAAAAAAAGAAATGAAAGAAGTAATTCAGGAGAGATTTGATGAGAATTCACATGATGTTGAGTGAATTGTGGCTAAGCTCAAGATATATTGGTAGAAAAACCTTCACATTTTTTGACACCATCTAAATATAGCCAAACACTATTGTTTTTATTGAGCTTTCAGTATGATTGATTTGATACCCCATAACCACAGCCAGTACCAATTTTTAGACTTGTGGAAAAACAAACCAAAATTTGTGGGAATTTTCAATGGAGATGTTCAGCCTTCTAAATTGGGCACAACTGGCCATTGCCATTTGATTTTTGCATGAAATTCTACTCCTTCATTGTCCATCCAAAACAAAACACACATCTAAATGTGCATTCTTAAATGTAGGAGTCTTTCTTGAAGGTGTTTCTTGACCACATTGCGCAGCCTTATACCATCTTTCTAGTTTCACTCCCCCCCTTCTAACACAGAGAACTCACATTCCCCTTCCTGTACCAGGCAGAACAGTTATTTTCTGTGCATTTGTGACAGAACCTATCTTTCAGTTTGTTTCATGAACAGTGTGGTTTAGAAATTGAGCTTTGTTGGTTGAACAGGCATTTTGTATCTCACAGTTTAGTTAAAGGTAAAGTTAGTTAAAATACTCTAACAAGAACTCTGATACAAGCCTCAAACGTACTAACAAATTTTCCATTACTCCATAGATAAACCATGATTTCCTGTCTGAAAATAACATAATTTACCATAGAGAGACTGGGAGGTCATGGAAAAAACAATAAAGCAGGACCTGGGAGAGTGTAGTGGCCATACTGTCAATGTTGTTGATGTGGCTAAACACAGAAACAAAATCGTTGAAAGAGTTGGAGCTTGGCTTTGTTAGGAGGGTCCGCCTAGGGAAAGAATGAAATTCTACTCCTTCAGGTTGATGGAGGGGACACTAGTAGAAGGAAAAGCATGCAGAACACTTCGTAATAATGAGGACATGGGGGTTGGAGATGTATCTTGGTGGTAGAGCATTTCCTTAGCATGTGTGAGGCTCTGGGTGCCATCCCAGTTATCCTCCCTTCTCCCCAAGGAAAAGAACAGGAAAGAAACAAGGACAGAGTTTGTTATAATTTAGATCTAAAATTTCTCCCTTAAGTCTATGTGTTCAGTAGTGGGGCTTTTGGGTAGTGGGTGAATCACTGAGGTACTGAATTAATCCATTGATGTGTTCACAGCTGAACATGCTGTTACCAGGTGCAACTCAGTCAGATGTGGTGGTTTACTGGGGTGTCTTAGTTACTTTTATTATTGCTGAAATGTAATACTCAGCATTCAAAGTTAATGAGGGAAAGGTTTATTGTATTTTTCTTTATTTATTGTTGTGGAGCCGTGGATTGAACTCAGGCCTTTGCGCTTGCCAGGCAAGCGCTTATTCTACTGAGCTATTTCCCTGGCCTCCAGGAAAGGTTTATTGTAGATCACAGTTTGTTGACATTTCAGTTCATAGCTAGCTGGCTCCTACTAATGCAGAGTGGCATGGCAGATGGCATCACAGAGGAGAAAGAGTCCATGGCTGGCGGTAAGCTGCAAACAGCATGCTACTAGTGGAGAGCAGTGAAATTTCTTTCTGTTCCTCATATCTTAAGGCTCACCAGATAGCTCATCAGATTAAAGCACCTGCTTAGGCAGATGCAGGGGCCAGAGTTTGATCCTCGGTGTGTTGTGCTAGCCGTGCCCCCTGGGTATGCTGTGACAGTGACTGAGACTGAGCATGGTGGTGCACACCTGTAATCCCGGCCCTTGGCCCTTGGGGGACTGGAAACAAGAGGATCACTATAAGTCCGATCTGTGTAGTGAGATCCTTTAGACCATGTCCTAACTACATAAAAACCCCCTCATATCTTAAGCCTAAGAATGGGTGGCACTGACACTCCAGGTCAAGCAGCCTTAGTTCTAGAATCCCACTCTGAATTAATTGATCCCAGCATTCCAGTTTTAATCCTAGCACCACATGCCCGAGATCCCACCATCTCTGAGAAACCCCACTATGACCACATGAGGCACTGGGGAGACATCTAGATAGCAGCCACAACACGGGAGTATAACCCACAGGGATGTATCCTTATACCAAATTTCTCTCTCTTTCTGCTTCCTGGTTGCCATGGGCTGAGCATTTTCCTCCACTGTGCCCTTCTGTCATGCTTCTTCTGCTTTGAGGCCAGCTGACCACGCACCAACTCCCTTGAAACTGTGATGCAACTTAAACGTCTCTTTATGATGTGGGTGCTAGGTATTTTCTCAGACAGGAAAACTGATTAATACTGAAAATCAATGCCAGAGAAGCAGGGTCATTGCTAACACTGTACCTTACTATGTACTTTAGAAGTCTCTGGAACTTATTTGCAGTAGGAAATGGGAAAATTGGAAAGGTTTGTAGATGTAGGGCAGAGAAGCCTCAAAACACTGTAAATAGGGATCAACTGGTGATTTTGATCAGTGATGGGGAGACCAAAATGTTGATAGGAATGTGGTCCACAAAGGTGAGCACTGGAGGTTTCAGTTTGGAACAAGGAATCAAATGGCAGTTGAACTTGACCCCATGTGTGTTATGCTCTGGCAGAAAAATTGTCCACATTTTGCCTATGTCCTGAGGCTTCACAGGAGACTGAAACTGTGGATGATAGGCTAAATAATCTGGTGGAGTAAATTTCAAGACTGCACAACATTCAGGCTGTGTCATGATTTGAGAGTTATAGTGAGAACTGGGGAAAAGGCAGAGAAGGAAAGTGTTTTTTTTTTGTTTTTTTTTTTTCCCACTTTCACGTTTTGGTCCAAAAGGAATCATGTATAAAGCTGACACAAATTAGTGTGCTGTTGCTAAAGAGATAAGCACCATTAAGTCTGTGGCAGTTATAGGTAAGGTGTTATCACTTAACAAGATGTAAACTAGGGCTGGGGAGATAGCTCACTAGAAAAAGCACTTGCCTGGCAAACGCAGGGTCCTGAGTTCAATCCCCAGTACTGCAAAAGCAAACGAACAAACAAAATATGTTAAAGGAGTTCTTCACATCTGTCAGATCAACTGGAACCTCTGAATGGCTAAAATGAAGCACTTTGCACTTATTCCTTAGTAGCCTTTCTCAAACCAGCAAGACCTCAACTATTGTAGGCTCAAGGATGCAAAAATAAATCTTTTATTTGAGAAGACAGGGCCTGGTGTTGAGAAGAGCATCTTGGGGAATTCGTTTGTTGGGATTCATGTCACTCTGCTCAGCCATCAAGGCACTCAGCACTGCTAGTACCATGGTCCAAAGGGGTATGGCTACTGCTTGAGCTGAAAGCAGAAGTTGACACTATCTCTATACTTCTTGTTTATCAGGCAGGCATGCAGAGTGCAAAAGTTAGAAAGATATTTTATAGCTTTTATCTAGATGTCTCACAAAGCTTCATGCAGTCATAAGTGGGGCTTTTCAAAGGTAGCTGGTTATAAAGTATTTTGTTATGGGATCAAAAATGTGTTACTGGAATTGATTCATGGTGAGATGCTAGGGTTGAGGCTGCCCCATACTAGATATGAGTGCTACCCACCCGAAGGAAGGGTAACCTGGACATGATATGAAGGAAGGAAACCAACTGTTGCTTTTTGCTTCCTGCTTGTTGCTTCTGCCTGCTCTGCTTCGCCATGCACTCTTTCTCTTTGCAATGTCCCTCCACCATGCTGCCCTGGATGGAGCCAGACAGCTAGGAAATGGAATCTCTACAAACTGCAAGCTACTTTGTCTCAGCAACAAGAAAAGTAACTAAAACATTCATGGAAGCTTCTATTTAGATTTTAGAAGAAGGTATGGAAGGCGAGGCAAACATATGTGAGGGTAGCATTCCCTACCAAGATCCTCTAGGAGTGTGATGCATGAAGCTGTGTTGGTGAACCCAAAGAACAGTGGAAACTGGAGGAAGCTGGAGGTGCTAGGAATGCAGACTGTGTGCAGAGGCAGACTGCTGAGCCAGTCCAGCAGAGCAGCTATGGTGACTGCAATAAACGAGGCACAGGGCTGGGGCAGCCCAAGTCTTTTGGAGCTCACATTCCACTACAACCTGTCTTGAGTGCTGGACGTGAAGCTACAGGTTTTATTGCTTGCTACATTGGGCTTGGGAACTTTATTTAATTCCTTCATATTGTTTTATTCTTCCATTTTTGGGGACGGGGATATTTAGTTCGTGCCATTGTGTGTTGTATATATTAAACTTGCTTTTTGACAGCGGTTCATGCTTAAGAATTTGCTTTAACTTTTAGAGCACACTTTGGACTTGGACTTCACAGAGCTGCTGGAACTGGTAAGAGTTTGGGGACTCTTAGAGATGAACTAAATGCAATTTGCATAACAAGATGAAGTCATAAGTGGGGTTTACGGATCTGAGGTGAATGGCACTCTTTAGATTTAAAATATCCCTCCAAAGACTCAAGTGTTCAAAGGCAGGACATTTGAAATGTGATTGAACCTCATTCATGGATTGGTGCATTAATGAATTCTTAGCTGAAAGTGGTGTTGCAAGGAAGTGGAGCCATGTCGGAAATGCTGCAGGCATGGCCTGGCAGGGTGTATCCTTGTCCCTGGCTCTCCTTCTCTTTCACTGTACTTTAAGCTTGACATGACATGAAGAGCTTTCCTCCACTGTGTTCTCCTGTCATATCATTTCTTTCTTGGATCCAGCTGCCATGCACTAAATGCCCTGAAACTATTAGCCTTAAATCTCTCCTCCGTTAAGTTGTAGTTGCTGATTTTTTTTCCAGTGATTGAAGTCTGACTTATGCAGAGTTTGTGAGGATTAGCGTGACACTGAGAGGTGATACAGTGGAAGCTGGATGTGAGATGTTTGGAAATCTATGAGCCAGAGGATTGAAAAATAGTCACAGCCTATCAGTAAGCCAAATATGTATAAATGTCAAGAGACAGTCTTAAAAAATAACAATCTGACACCTTCATTTCAGTAATGCATACATTTTTTAATCTAAGCAGGTATTGGGGGAATGAAAAAAATCAAAACTATGGCAAGTGGCTTTTGAAAGCCATTTTGATCATTTGTTCATGTGTTGTGATTTCTTCAGAAATCTATCTGTTTTGACATTGAAATACTCATTGGACATTGCTTAATTTCTTTTTTTGTGATTGCAAATGCATCTGTGTCTTGGCTTAATTGCATGTACAACTTACCATTTATGTGATAAATGATAATTTGTATTGTGTTTTCAAACTTTTCCTCTGCCGTGTGTGCATTTCTGCACGGAAACTTTTCTATCTCATTAACTATACTCATGTGAGTATGTGGAAGCTACCCATTTTATATTTCTTCCTTCTAATTCCAAATATTAAAACTTCTTTTACAAGACATGCTTACATATTTGAGATCTATTTGCACTTCTAAAAATGCTTTATATAATATTGATGTTTCTTCAAAATCACAAGCTGTAACTGCTAGGCCTGATCTCACAGTGGAAAGAGGAGGGAATATTGTGTGTGTGTGTGTGTGTGTGTGTGTGTGTGTGTGTGTGTGTGTGTGTGTATCAGTTTTTAAGCTTCTGGGATTTGTTTAATGACCTGGAAATGATAATAGTTCATGAGATTCTAGTGTCCCAAGTCATTAGGAGCTTATATAGTCTTGCTGTCACGGGACTAATTTATTTCCATTGACAACCAGCTCGGGCTTCTCCAACCCAGCTGGCCTGTCTTCTGTTTGCTGTTCATGGGGTCCCCTTCTGGAAGCCTTATTGTTCTCTGGCACAGGCCCATCTAGGAGGCTGTCACAATGCTCAGATAGCCAGCAGCGGCAACAGGGCCAGAGCTGCACTGTCTTGGGCTTAGCTTCAATTTACGGCACTTTCTTGTGGGACAGAAAGTAATCCTATGTGAAAGCTTACCTTTGAATTATTAGGCACATTTTGTGGAGCTTGAAATGAAATAACAAACAAGTTGACATACGGCGAGTATATAGAGCTGACATTAAAGATTTGCACACTTTCTGAAATACTCTCCACCAAAACGTTCTGAGCTGTGGATAAGTATATTCTAATAGGCTATGGATAACCTTAAATGTAGGCATACTTCTCTTAATTTTATGTATTTTTTTTTTCAATGTAGGGAAGTCTTCAGCTGTACATAATGCCATCTAAAAGAAGAATGACTTTATCCACAGGGTTCAATAGTGTGGGTTATAAGCTAGGCAAGGCTCTGACTTGAAGTACTTAAAGCCTCATGAATTAAATCTGTGATAGAGAAACATGTGACAGCTTCTCAGTACAATACCAGGCTGAGAGGCACACCCAGGTGCTATAATAAGGCAAGATATTTTTTACTATACTCTTTCAAGGACACTTTCTTTCTGTATTTCCTTTACAGTCAGTTTAGGCATGATATGTAACTCACATTTCTTCAAAGTAGATTGTTCTGAAGTGGTTAGGATCATTCTTATATATCATTGAATTAAGTAACAGATTTTGTATATATTCATTGCCAGAAATATTTCTGTTGATAGTTCAATATCTCTCCGATCTCTCTTTCAACTTCTCTGAATTTTCTGTCAAGTTCTTCTCTAATGTTTAACATGACCCCAAAGAGATTTCTGTGTTTGACACCGATAAACTACATATAGCATGTGCAGGAGGAAGGCACACAGGACCTGAACAGAGATGTCACTAGTCATGAGTGAACCTAAGGAGAAAACCAAAACATTGCTACTAAAAGTGCAAAGGGTAGGTAGACCTGCAGCAATACAGAGCCCAGCCTCTCAAACTCTGCCTCAGGCATGCTCAGTAGATCTGCATTTTAACAAGGTGATTTGTGTGCACAATGTAGTCTGTAGTCTGCGTTGATATTGAAGAAAGTGGAAGAGTCTTGTTGGGAATAGAACTAGCCAAACCAATATGGGCTCAAAGGATGACTGAAGAGAAGTAAGTTTTTCTTCTGAGAACTCTCCTGGAGCAATATATATTCTACCCAAAAGTTGGCAAAGTAACTTGGGTGTTTGATTCATTTCTTAGAAAGCTACCTTTCTACAACACTCACCAGAGCTTCAGATTCTACAATCTGAGCAAGATCCCAAGAGCCTTCCTTTTGGGAAGCACTTGGATGATTCTCCTGGGAATGACTGGCATCTGGATCCCTTTATAGATCATTTTATGTCCCAACTAACTACTCTTGTGTAATCACAGAAGTCTTCAAATTTTTGTGAGATTAAAAAAGGACTTGGATACATAAAATTCAGAAGGTGAGTTTGAAATGAACTACTGCTGGTCTAAGCCATAGTTATAACTTCTGGCCCATTGATGCCAGGCTTTAGTTGCTTAGTAACCTACGAACATTTTCTAATCCACCACTAACTTCAGGCTTACTGGCCATGAAGATTTAAAGTTGTGGGACTACATTGTAGTTGCCCTACTAGAGCTATGCTATATAGCTGATGAAATGTGAATCTTAGAAGAAATTTGTGAACAAACCAGGTGTTGTACCCTCACTATCATAGTCACATCTGATTAAATTGTAAAACACCAATACATGATATGTTGCTTCACTCAGATTATCTTCTTACTATTTGAAATAAAAATAAGACTTCAAGACTCGTGGTCGATTTACTGGTAACATTTGCTCTCTGATTCTACCTGAGACATCAGAAAAAATACTCGGTGGGAGCTGGTGAGATAGTTCAGTGGACTAAAGCCCCTGCTTAGGCAGGTTTAGGCAAACTCAGGAACCGCACTTCAAACCCTGGCACGACTGTTGCACTAGCCCTGCCCTCAGGGTGGACTGAGCCAGCCAGAGTCTGGGTGTGGTGGCTTACATCTGTATTCTCAACACTGAGAAGGCTAAAAAGCAGGAGGATCACCATGAGTCTGAGCTGCATGTTGAGATCCTACAACAATCAGATACATTAAAAAATACTTGGTGCCCCACAAAAAATCCACTTCTCTTTTGTTGTTCTATGCTTTCTTTCTTTCTTTCTTTCTTTCTTTCTTTCTTTCTTTCTTTCTTTCTTTCTTTCTTTCTTTCTATTTTTTAGGGAAGGGTCTACAGGATGTTCAGGGTCTCACTACTAGATCAGACTCATGGTTATCTGCCTTTTTATAGCCTCCCAAGGGATTACAGCTGGGATTACAGATGTATGCCACCACACCCAGTCTCAATTGCCATTTCAGTGTGCCCCAGGGGCGTAGCTGGCATGGCAGGCCCTGGGATGGAACTCCTGACCCCTGTGCCTGCTTCCAGGCACTTTAATCCACTGAGGTATTTGGCTGGCCCTGTTGTATTTTCTAAGATGATTTAACTTCTTTTTTGAATTCTTTTTTTTTTCTTTAGTGCATGCTTGCAGTACATCATGATTGCATTCCTGTGGAATCCTTGAATCATACAAAGTTAGCTGGCTTCCCTTGAATGTGACCTTGCTCCACATACCAAAAAAGTTTTAAAATATTCTCATTTTCTGCAATGGATCCAGTGTGAGGACAGTGCAGGGACCATAAGTGAACTCTTGGCTCAGTAAGTTCAATTTATATCCTCCTATCCTTGACAAGGGATGATATTGGAACAAGTGACCCACAATACCTCACATTGGCACTAGAAATGAGATGATTACATTGTTCGTGTCACAGAGCTACTGAGGAAAATTCAGTGAGAAGGGGACTATCTCGGTGGTAGGTAGCATTGCTGATCTGCTCCAAAATATCCCCTCAAACTAGAGCCCTGGGAGAGCCTGTGGAGACCAATGGCTGGACACCTTCTTCCTTGACCTCCTGAGGACTCAGATTTCTTCCACTCTCTGTAGGTACCCTCATAGGATGTTGTTCTGTAACATAGCTCACTGGGGGAGGACACAGTTTTTTTCTTTTCTTTGGCCAAATTCTGCAGTCGGTTTCGACTCCAGTGCAATTTTCTCCACTTTCTTTTGAAGAGAAAATTCCAAACATACTTTCCTCTAACATGCTCAATCATACATCTCTGAACTTCAAAAGCCTTGCCCTTATCTGTCCCCCAAGACCCTTGTATCTGATAGTCTGTGGTCTAGAACCAGCAGGATGGTTCTTTGTGTCCTACAAATGCAGCCATTGGCTCAGGTGCCTGCTGAATCTGTTTCCCTTGTTTGCTCCAGTGGCTTATGGGGCATCAGGAGGAAATGGGAATAGGGCATGTCCTAGGGAGGGAAAAATGTAAACACAAGTCTTAAAATGAATGCGTGCTGAGCCCTCAGCTTCCAAGTGTAAATCCATAGGAGTAACAGGATCACAGAAGGGTGGTGGGACTTGGTTGTGTAGCTGTGAGGCTCAAGAATATCCTATGTGCTGGTTTGGCTGAGGAGACTGTCTTCTCTAGTAAGCAAATTATTGATTATAAACTGTTATGATTCCTTTGGAGCCCTTGTGGCCAAATGTATTATTTCATCTGTCTTAAATGCCTGCTGTGTTCCCGTGCCAAAACCCTTATGAAATTTCCACTGGAAAAAAATGAGTAGCAAATTTGGGTCTCAGTGCTCATATATAATTTCAGATTTCATTAATGGTTATTAAATATATACCCCGAGGAAGGATAAATTTCTTCATATGAATGGAAGGAGAATTGAATTTATAAATAAAGTGACTCTATTTTCAGGGACTGTTCATTAGACATATCCAGAACATATTTTTTAAAAAAATCACTTAAGGGGGCCAGGGAGATAGCTCCGTGGCACAAGTGCCTGCCTGGCAAGTGTAAGGTCGTGAGTTTGAACCCTGGTCCAACCAAAAAAAAAATCACTTAAATAAAAAGTATTTAGTCTCATGAGATAAAATTCCAGTGTTGGGAAAAGCTAAATCTTTCCTAACAATTTCTGAAATGACTACATGTATGATATTTATCTCTGCCTAGAGTTTAAAAATTCATTTGGGGAAAATTTTTATGTTTTAAATATTTTTATTTTTATTATTAATGTGTTTGTTATTGCGGGGTCTCACTATGCAGCTTGGAGGCATGGTGGTCATGCGCTAACCCTCTCCAGCATTGGGATTACAGGCGTGCACTAGCACGCAGGGACTCTAGCCAGCTCAGCTTGCCCTGCGGCAGAGCTGGAGTGGCACATGGTGCCAGGGATCAAATGGCAGTCCCTGAGCTTGGCTAAGCAGGTACCATAGTCCACTGAGCCATCTTGCCAGACCTGGGGGACATTTAAAAAAAGTGATTAATATTTTCATATGGTGTCCAAGAGGTTTAGAAAACATGTATGGATTTATTTATTGGTAGATGGCAAGCCCAATGCTAAAAAGAAGGTTGAAATTTTTTCTTTAATATTCTTTTAATAGCTAAATTTTAAAAATGCATAAAAGAAACTACTTATGTAATTTTGACTACGAAAAACTTGCAGATATCTTAGGTTACTAAGCCATGTAACCTGGACAACATGTTCTTAGTGGGAGTTGTCAGAAGTCCAAGTAAGAAATACAAATCCTTTTCATATCTGTTGCAAATCTCCTGAAAATCTGCACAAATGATACAGGCTGAAGTTAATGTTAATATGTACATGGTGAATGCTTTAAAGACATATTGAAACTGTCAAAATTTCAAGAGGACAGAACAGGTAGTTTTTTTAAAAATTTTGTTTTATGTAGTAGGAGGGCAAATTAAACACCCTCTTCAATGCTAAGGTCCTAAGGAAAGATGGTGTGAAGAGTTGCTTGTATCTGTGCATTCCCTGATATCTATTCACAGCAAGGTGTCTTACTAAAAGGGAAGGGTAGAAGAATTTGGTGTCTTCTGTTGGCCTTCTAGTCCGTAAACCACGATGAGAAATGAAATGCAGAGAACGTCTTCAGGACTAGTGAGTTCAAATGTGAGCCTTGCTCACGTTTTGCTTTTATAAATAACTTAAATACAACCTGTTGAAGCAATGAAGCCAAACCCTTTATTAAAATTATATCTAGGGCTGGCCAGTGAGATGGTTCAGCGGTCTAAAGCTCCTGCTGAAGCAAGCTTAGGCAACCGCAGGGACCACGGTTCAATCCCTGGCACCACATGCTGTGCCAGCCGCACCCTCAGGGCACGCTGAGATGACTATAATAATAATAATAATAATAATATAATAAAACCAAGATTGTATCTTCTATGACTGCAGGAAATATTATTTTTAAAAATTAGTAATTCGAAATAGAATGAGTCACATATCAATAAAATCTTCCCTCCTGCTTTTTAAATTTATTTACTTATTTATTTTTGTTGTTGTGCAGGGTCTCCCTGTGCAACTTGAACTCATGGTGATCCCCGTGTTTTCAGCTTTCCCAGTCCTGGGATTATAGGCTCTTGCCACCGTGCCTGGACTTGGTCACAGGTTCAGCGCACCCAGGGGAGGTGCCGTGGCATGTGGTGCCAGGGATCTAACGCTGGCCTCTGAGCTTGCCTAAGCAGTTGCTTAGTGTGCTGAGCCATCTTGCCGGCCCTCCTTTCTGCTATCTTACGCATTCATTTCCTGAACAAGATATACTGTGCGAGGCAGTTGTGATTAGCCCAATTGAAAGCACTGCAGGCCGCTTTCTGTTGCCTTTGAAATCTCCATCAGCCTACAATCAAGAGGAAGTTTCCCTGGAAAGGTCATATTATTAGTCAAATCTAGTAATTATTCAGTTACAGATCATAGCAAACATAATTCTTATTGTTTGGCTGAGCAGACAAATTAGAAGATGTTGGCACTAGACAAACGGAAATGTGTTTTCATTGTCCTTAAAATACTTTTTCTTCTACCTTTCATTTTAAGATATGTGATTTTTACTAGCCTATTTCTTGCACCACAACTGCAATTCTGGAGACCTTGAGGGAAAAGTTAGAAGTCCTCTTAAAGTGGCCTTGATTTGCGGTGGGGGAGAAGCATGAAAGCAGTAGTACAAATCCTAACCTGTGGCTGAAATTTGTTAGTCTGATGATTTAAACAGAAATGCTTTGAAAAATAAATAAAAAGCTGCATGAATCCAACTATGGCTCCCATTAATATACACTGTTAAAAGTGAGCCACAAAGAAGATCTCAGAAAACAAAAATCACTTTTGCTTACTGGCACAGTAACAAAATGTAGGAAGAAAAAGAAGACTGAAGAATTTTCGTTGTTCACCACATACATTATTTTTTCTCCTCCAGATTTGCTGATGGAAGATAGTAAGCAGCCTTGCATGAGTATGGAAAAACAAATTTTCAAAAACCAGCAAAGCAAATGTGAAATGATGTTTTCATAAAATGAGGGCAGTTTTCTGTCATTTCACATGCAACGTGAGAGAAAGAACAGATTTACCTTTGCTTCTTAGTGAAGACATTTGTTAAAAGGCAGACCACAGCATGGCTAAAACAGAATCCCACAAAGCCCCCAACCAGGCGTCCTGATCGACAGCATAAAAGCTCAGGTGGCAGCTATGGAATTCCAGATGAACTAATAAATGTGGTGCAAGCTAGCCTCCTTCAGCAGGAAAGAATGCCAACAATTTACCCACGGATGCCAGGAAGTTTGTGGTGAGCACATCTTTGCAGAGTTCTCATAGAAGCAGTTTGGTGAGCTCAGGGGTCCTAGAAATTTAACAATGTCAATGACAGCACACAGAAATCAAGGAGTTCAGCGACAACATTGAGATGGGACAAGTGCTCCAAAGGAGGCATTCTTATTTTTGTATTCTCCCGTGAAATGCTTTCCCAAGCACACATTAAAAATTTTATAAAGCAAGGAAAAAGGTGCACTTTGTAAAACATAGCTAGCGAATGGAATTTTACCACAGTCACTGAATTTCCTGGTGACATATCACCACCTTTAGTCATACAACAGATAAGGTACCAAGGAAATAGTCATATTTGTCTATGTACATCCTTATGTGCCTAAACCACCTAGTGCAGAGAAGCAAAACCATGAACAAAAAGCATGCAGCCATTTATCACATAGAAGGTTTCAATAGTCCATACACATTAAGCTCCTTGGGAATGAGAACAAAATCTCATGCTATTTATTTATGCAAGTATTTTCAAAAGGTTTCTCAGACTGTGTGGTGATAAGGGTAATGTAATCATAGACAAGGGAGTGGTCACACTAAAGCTCAGTGCATTGCATGTTTGGAACAAAGCAGAGCAATTTCATTAGGAATTTTTAATTCTGGGAAGAACATTTTAAATAGAGTAGCAAGACTGATTTATCTAACTGATCTTCTAAATCACATAGTGAATAAAGGAAGACAAGTAAAAACATGTAGGGTCTGCAGACTCAGAGAGTTTCCAGGCAGAGAGAGGGCCTTGGGGAGTCTCTGGTGCAACTCCCTTACTTTGCAGACAGGAGCTTGAGATCACGGACATTCCTATCATGTGAAGTCACACAGACATGCTTGGGTCAATCCTATGACATGCATTTATTTATGGATATATCAGAAGGGAATATGAAACACACACACACACACACACACACACACACACACGCATGCGCACATGCACACGCACAAACACCCTACAGGAAAAAAAAAAGTACGTGCAAAGCAATCCCATGAATGGTGGCCATATATTCCCCTCCAGGAAGAAAATACACATTATGCATAGAAGCAAAATTTACTACATGTGAAGTTCAGCTTTCCTGCTGAGGGCCGCAGGCTCAGGTGGCAATGGGGACTTTCAGATAAAGTCATAATGACAAGAAGGGCAGAAGTCACTTTGTAAATGCTGTTGGCAATGTGCCAGAGCACCAGGCCCAAACTGCATTGTCAGGCTCTCTATGTTTTCCTTATAAATTGGTTTTGTTCTCACTCTGTTTAAAAATCACTCCCTTCCCTGAAGCCCTCCAAATGAATTCACTGCTTTGCCACAAATTCCTGGAAACCCCAGGGTACTTTTATCACAGTATTTATATTGCTGTCTATAGGCACACCAAGACCCTGACATGGGAACCCTCAAACTTAGGCACACATCAGCTAGACGGCTTACGAAATCAGATTGCTGGTCCTGTAGCCAGAGCTCTGCACTCCGTAAGTGTAGGGACCAAGGATTTACACTGCTTTCTCTTTTTTCTTTCAATAGTTCTTAAAATTTGTTAAGCACAATATTCAAACTCATTTGTAAGTTGACTACAGTAATATAACAGGTACCATCAGAGTTAAAGTATTTGACCTGGCACCTGATACAGAGAAAGCCGTTATTATTATTATTATTTTTTTGTCTTTTTGGGACAGGGTCTCGCTATGCACTTCAGGCTGGCCTTGAGCTCACTTTTGTAGCCCAGGCTGGTCTTGAACTCACACCGATCCTCCTGTCTCAGCCTCCCGAGTGCTGGGATTACAGGGGTGCGCCACCACACCTGGCAAGAAAGCCATTATTAAAATAGTTTTAGGGGTAGTTATTCCTTTTTATTTTTCATGGAAATGTCCTATTTTCTTTTTTACCTTTAATAACAAATAATGTGACAGTTTCAAAACACGTTAGTACTACATTCTCAATAATTGATACAATGCATATTATTGTCCACATACTAGTTATTCAGGATGCAGATAGAATAATTTTTCTAATCATTATTATTACAAAACTTCTCATTGAACTAAGAGAATGCACCCGTTCTTGTCTGATCTCAGAAGCTAAGCACGGCCAGGTCTGGTTAGTACATGCATGGGAGGATTTACATTTCTAAGAGGTGTTTAGGTGCTAGTGTTGCTGACCCTGCATTCATATTTGGATCTATAGCACTGCAAGCACGGAATTTGGTTTGCTCAAATTAGGCTCCAAAGCTGATGGTGAAATGATGCTTTTTTACTGGGCCATGCAGTGGGCCTGCGTCTGTCACTTGCAGATCAAAATGGTGGCAATATGTGAGGCTTCTGACATTGCCACCAGGAAAATATTGAAAAGCATCCGTTAGAAAAAAATTTCAGAGTGGTTTGAATGGTCTCTGCACACCAGATCAGCAGGATGGAATGTCTTTTTTAAAAAGTTGTGTTAGCAATAAAAGCTGCAATGAATAATTGGCACAATTGTTGAGGTTGATGCCTACAGTTCCAGTAAGTGTAGGGTATTTTTATAGGTGATTTTTAGGAAAACTTAAATATTTCTGAAACTACCTCATTACAAAAGAATATTGTAATTATTGTGACCTTACATATGAATTATTCTTTTTAAAAGAAAAGTATCCCCTTTGACCTAAATATTTTTGTTCTTGGATTTTTTCATCAGACAGTGGCTCTATCGAAATGCAAAAATAAATATTCTACTTACTTGAGCAATTCTGAACAAGTGTAGTTTTTATAAAAGACAGCTTTTCTTTTGACAACTTCAAAGTGTTTCAGACAGAAAAAAATAATTTAAATTGAGATTTTAGGACAATAAAAATTTTTATTTATTAATCTTCATAAAGATTTTAAACATTATTAAAGTACATAACTGGTCTCATGCCTCAGTCTGTATTTTGCATCATTAACCAGTTTATCTACCAACAAGATATAATAATGCTCCCTTGTTCTTAATTTGTTTGTTTTTCTTCTCTGCATACTCCAAGCCCTCACCTGAATCTTAGGCTATTGACAAAAGGATTTGTCAGGTCTGCAAATGGTTCTGTATCTTCTGGAAAACTATCTTTAAGTCATACTTTTTACTATGTCACTGTCCTTCAGGAATAATTAATAGTAGGTTTCACATTTTGTTCTGAAGCTCTTATTAAGGAAAACTGCAAAAAATTTAAGGGTACAAAGCACAAATCATATTTATATAGCAAACAGTTGAAGTGAGCTATTTAAAATCTGTGCACAGTTAATTAATTTTATACTGACAGGCAAATGATTACAGATGTTCCTACAAGGTAACCTTTCCCATTTTAAGCTTTTTATCCTATATATACACATGCATTTTTGTAGGAGCTCTCAGGTTGGAAGCACTTTTTCACAGAGCACGTACAACACACAGGTCAGTTCTTCTAATCAAGCCTCTAGGAAGGTATGGCTGACATCGTGTGATCTTTTTCCTAATTTCTCCTTGGAGATATGTGATAAGACATCTCTGTGGACATTTCCTCCTAGTTGAGCTCTGTAGCTCAATTTTGCCTAAGGCTTGTATATTTGAAGGAGGTGCAGGAAATGCTGGGCATGCTGCCTGCAGGTGCCTGTAAGTTGTGGGACAAGTGACTAATAATTATCTTCTCAATTCTCCCCCGGCTGTGGGATGTGATTGCAAATAGCTTCCTGTAGGAGCATCAAAGTGATTGCTGAGGTGGTGTTGCGATAAGGAAGCATCTGTTGATCTAACTTTACCCCTTCACCCACTCCCCTTGATTGAGGCTTCCCTGCCTTCCCGCCCCCCAGGATGCTCCTCCTCCCTTCAGGAGGTCCTGTGTTATCTCCTTTCTCCAGGGAGAGTTCCAACCCATGTCTCAGTCACTGGCTCAGTTGGCCCCCTGCCACCTCTGAGGCATCTCTGTCACTAACTTCACTATGCTGCCTGTTTGGTGTGCAAAACACCACACCTATTTCATGTGCACAAGTCTGTGTTCTTTGCCTCCTTTCAGGGTCAATTCAGCACTAACATTCTCCAGTATAAAGTGTGTCTGTGTGTCTTGTAAATCAGAACCCCAAGACACATATAAAGATTATACTAAGCAGTGTGTTCAGCTGCATCACAGCTGAAGCAAGAAAGGGTCAGATAAAAATCTGAACTGAAGTTGTCAGCAGCCTTGCGAGGACACCAGGTCCCCCATGTGTGCTTCCCTGTGTTCTTGCTCGCTTCACACAAGCCTACCCATGGAGAACTCCACAGCCGTTGTGAGGAAAATGCTCATACTATTCTGAGAAGTGCCTTCTCAAGCAGTCTGTGTCTGGGCCTGTTTGCATGGTGTCCAGTAAGCCACCAGCAGCACCACTTCAGGATCACTGTTCAGTGTGGACAGTGTCCTAGAGCAGCAAGGGGAGGCAAAGGCTCTCCTTTTGGGCAAATAGAAGCACACTCTGCTTTTGACAAATCTGGGATTACACTCATTCCACAATGATTACTGAAAAGACTGCATTCACTCTTCTTCTTTTGCTGATTTTCTAAGTGAGTCCCCCTTCTTAAGAATAAAAGAAGAATGCAATATCACTTATGTTCTTCATTCTCACACTATAAAATGGCTTTGTTTTCTTGGACATCCCTTAGATAGTAAAGAAAATGAAAAAAATTCACATTTCCTTTTTATACTACTGCCACAAACAACTCATAAATGCATCCTTTTGCAACTATGTTATTTGGAAAGAGGAATTTCAATATGGAGTTATCTTTGTCTTGTCAAACGAAACAAAAATAAAGCCATACTCTCTAGCAGAAGCTGTTTGCATTGCGCTAAGCGTCTGTTAATCATTAAGAAACGTTCGTAATTGCCTTGCTTGCTGGTCCAACATGAGCAAAATCTATAGAAGATTTACCTCAATCAATACCTCCTGCCTGGAAACAAATTGTCTTAGCTTTGCTATCGCTTTTATTTTCTATTAATGACTGTATAAGTGCCTGGGAACGACAGGAAGTTATTATCTTATCACACAGCTCAGATAAACCATTATCTCTCACTCCAAAAAACAGACAGAAGGAAAATGATTCTTTTTTTTTTTTTTACCAAAAATGTAGATTAATACTTTTAAGCAAATTGTTATAAAAACGTAATTATGTGGATCCTGTGTTCATTTCACTCATTTTACTCACACACACACACACACACACACACACACACACACACACACACCGATACCCAGTGCATTTTGAAATTTTCTATAGATGGAGATTTTACTTTCCTTAATTGACAGTGACAGCAGCATTTTTATTTAATCAGTTACGATGTACTCAGTGAGGCACCCACAGACTCTTATTCTCTAACCAAGTATGAGGAGTGTTGGCTACTGTCAGGACAGTTTAGCACAAAAAAAGGAACAGTGTCCAAGGAATACTTTGTGAAATTGTCTGCCAGGATCCTCCACGTGGACCTCACGTGTTGTTCTCATGAAGTCTTAGTGGAGAAGAATAATTAGCTGTTTCTTTGGTTACAGGACAATACAGGAAAATACGCATGCTTCTGGGCCTGATTTTTAGATAATCTAAACTTGCAACATGGTCAATAAAGTGTCTTTATTTTCAGTTAAATCTATGAGTGGAAGATTTGGCCCAATCATCGATGTCTCCCTATATTCCAGCTATTTGTCATGGTGCGTTGCAGGCTAGGTATACTAGTCTGTCTCTTGATTTCACACATGTCACTTATTGAATCATGCAAGGGAGAAGTGACAGTATAAAAGCCATAGGGCTTTTATGTGCTTTTGGTTGCTTATTGTTTTTTTATTGCCATTAAGACATACCCAAGGGGCATGGTGGCAAAGGGAAAATGACAGGTACTTAAAGTAGAGTTCTTCCCATGCCAAACCCACATTTGCCATGCCCAATTGACTGAAATACTTAGGGATATGGCAAATTGTTATTGTTCTAATCCATTTTGTGTGCAGCTAGCTGATTTGTTACACACCATTTACTAACTGATATGTCATCATCTAGATTTGTCTCATAGCACTGATAAGTACTGGCTCATTTGAATAGCTTACTTGTTTTCTTTTCTTTGTCTTTTTGAGACAGGATCTCTCTATGTAGTTCAGGTTGGCCTTGAGCTCACTTTTGTAGCCCAGGCTGGTCTCAAACTCACATCAGTCCACCTGCCTCAGCCTCCCAAGTGCTGGGATTGCAGGCATACACCACAACACCTGGCTTCAGTCTGTACATTTGTAAAACAAGAATTAAAATACTTAGCCAGAAGAGTAGGAATCAGTGGTTAAAGTATGGAATTTATCCAGCATGTGGCAGAACGATAAATGTTAGTCATTATTTTTACCCAGTACACTATGCAAGAGAAAGTCTATTTATACTTAAGTCATTATTTGTATTCTATTTTTTTACATCTTTTAATTTTTTGTTCATTTTCTTCTGGTTTCACTTACATAACTCCTCGCTTTTGCTTGCTTCAAGTCTTTTGAAAACTTCAAGTACAAAGTTTGCTGTTTTTTTTTTTTTCCCAGACTCAAAAGGAATGATTTACCAAAAATGGCAAGTCCTACTGAGCTAATTATATTGCTCTGGACATAAGTTTTATGCTATGGACAATTTTTCAAACAGAAAGTTCTTTTAAAAGAAAACCAAGTACAGCAGATCACTAATTGTATTCCCTAAATAGTAAATGTTCTCTTCCCTTGCCTGTCTTCAATATACTCCCTGAAATATGTATTAGATGTAAATTTTTTCCAATCTAAACTGTGACCCTCTGTGTGCAAAGCAATGACAACAGCAAAATGGTTGCTTTCCTTTCTATTGTTGTTGCAGAAGTAATCTTTGTTTGAAAGGAGTTGTCAAATGGTTTTTCCAGGATGGGCAAACTTTTTGTGAAAAGGACCAGATAGTTTGTATTTTCTGTTTTATTGGCCATATGCTATCTATCACAAATACAGAGCACTGCTGTACAAAAGCGACCGTAGACAATATGTAAGAAGAGTTCCATGGCTGTGTTCCAAATAATAGTTGTATATAAAAAGGTACATTATAGTTTGCCGACAGCTGGTATAAAAATAAACTGTAGGATGAAAATTATGATGATATTAATGCCATATTAGCCACCCTGAACTTTCTTTAATGTATCTACTACATGTCTGCATATTTCTTGCATTTATTTTTGAATATAAGAATTCTTTTAGAAAGGAAAATTCTGTGTAAATCAATCGTAATGTTAGGTTTCATTCACTGACTGATCCAAAATATCCCCCATGTTTTTCACAACAGAATTTCAAACATGAATTTAATTTCTTAGTGCTTTGTTTAGCACATCTGTCTTATTATTTCTACATATATCAATATTGGGCCCATGTGGCACCAGTGTGGCAGAATTCCCTCCTGTTCCATGTTATCCCATCCTATTTTGATAGCAACTGAATTAGATGATATGGTTTGTGCTTTCTAAGTAACGATCAATAGGAATATCATGGAAATGCAAATACAAATTTTCTCCCTGAGTCTTTCATGTGGAAAGTCTCTTTGGCTTCTGCCAGTTCATCATCAAGGCACCGGCTAATGCCAATTTTATTTAACCCTCATCATGTTAACAATCTCTCACACAAAATCAGCAATCATCCTGGTTCAGCCCTGTGATTACTGGCTAACTAACTCATTTAACCCATAAGAAACACGTTAGGGAAAGGCATTCAGAGTCGCCCAACTGCCTGAGCATGCTAAGGAAGTGTTCATATGCAAGCTCAGTTTGGTGTACAGATGTTGAAGAACAGTTTATGAAGGACCTCCATGATAGCAGCTTGTGTGCTACAGAGGAAACTAGCTCTGGATGAATTTCTTCAGGTTTCCATCTTTTAAAATGTTTCATTTACCAGATGAGTTTCAGAAATCTCACAGTGTGACACTGATTTTATAGCGTAATTTAATCTCTGCTTATTTTCAAAGGGTTATGTTCAGATATATATAAAGCTTGGCTACCCATTAGATTCCTTTTGTGAGGCAAGATGCAGGTTCATCTCGTCTTCAAGAAGAAATGATTTGTGCATAGCATGTGATTATCAAGCTGTAGATTCCTGCTCTTCTCAGTGTCTGTCTGTATATGGAGTTTTTAAGATTATATTTTCTTTTACTGCCAAGATTTTGATTATTTTTCACTTCAAACCATTGTATCCAGAAATGTTGCCAATGTGGGCTTTTGAAAATTCCACTTCATCACTGTTAATGTAAAGAATGATCAAATCAGGGAAACCATGTGAAACTGCTTTGGACAACAAGCATATATACAAGCATGAGTGTTTTGAAAAGCTAACTTCCCCACACCATGTGAAAAGAGATGAATGTTTTTAAGAACAGAATTTGTGTAGCAGTTGTTAGTAAAAAGCTAAAAGCTGACAATGATGTCTTTTATCAAGGAAGTATGCTGTCTAATGTTATGGGTTCAGAATGACAAAAGGTCCCATAAGGAACCTATTTCAGTTCCCAGAAGCAAAGTGTCCTGCCAAGGGATGTTCAGGTGGGAGTGTGGGCAAGGTTCAAACACTCATAGTGAGAATGGCAGGCAGCAGTGCTGACGATCCTGGCAGAATGCAAGAAGGAAAAACACACGACCAAGCCACACATGATCACATTTCTCTGCCACTGTCATGGGTGGACAGTCAGAGCTGCCAAGCTAGTGGTTCTCAGCAAGGGTGTGATTTTGTTACCAGGTCACATCTGGCATTATTTAGAGACATTGGGGCTGTCACACATGGTGGAGGGGATATGACTGTCATCTAGAGGGTAGAGGATGTGTCAGAAGCTACTAGGGGATCCTCCTTCCCAGCCATACAAGGCACATGCCCTGAGAGTGGGGAGGGATTGGGACATGTGCTTGACTGTAGAGAAGAGGCTTCTGTCCAGACAGCGGCTCCAAGGTTCAGCTGATGTGACCACATGGGCACTGTCTATGCAGGGACAGGCCCAACAAAGACTCAAGACTTATTCAGGACACAATGAGATAGCTGCACATTATCTTTAGAACCCTATGAGAAGAGTTAAAATAGCTTAAGAGATCTTACCAGAAAGGCAATACAAAGAAAACTGACTTCTTTCAATCCAAATCATAAGAAAGAACTGGGTAAGGATTGGAGCCAAGTGTTGACACAGTTACTCTTACAAAAATATGTCTCTTGGGGACTGAGTACACGCCCTGGATAGCAGCAGCTTCCACACCCCATATCTTTGTCAAACCTGTAAGCCCAAAGCCATTCACATCCTCAGTCAGCCCATGATAGAAACTCAGTTGGAAAATAATCGAATTGCATACAATTAAATCTTTTGTTTCACATACAGGATACATTCAGAAACCAGGAGCACAATCTGGGTATGTGATGGAAAATACTTGAATGTTTAAGACATCTTGGCACATTAGAAAGTGTCAATTTTCTAATGAAAATAATAGAGCTCCATGGCATAAGTGCCTGCCTGGCAAGTGAAAGCTCATGAGTTCGAATCCTGGTTCCAGAAAAAAAAATGTTATACTTGCTTAGTTGATAAATGTTTATCAAATGATTAAGTTTATTAGCCTTCGATTCCAACCTTAAATGTGAAATTGATCTGAGATAAGGAATTCCAATTTGAAAAGTATAAAAGGGTTTGACTCATAAATAACTTTGGACTGTGCAGATGATCTTGCAGGTCTCTAACTATGGAGAGTGAAAATATTTAATGCATGAAAATATGTGTAGTTTGAATGATCACAGTCTAACTATTTAAAAGTTTTAATGATAAGTTGGTATATTTAAAGTTTAAATAGTAATAAGATTATATACATATATTGAATAAATGATTACATTTATTAGATTTATAAACTTTTTAAGTTTCTAAACATATTTTGCAGTGAATGCTGTATTTGCTCAATTTGAAAGAGTGGTTAAACAGAAAAAAATCACAAAACCTTACTTTCATAGAACAAAATGTATAAAAATTAGCTAATTAAGTTTATAAATAAGAATAATCATTTTGCTTGACTTTAGATTGCTTAATATAAATTGATTCCATGCTAATAAAAACCCACTGTGAAACTGTAACCATGAGTTGGAATTGGGCCTGAAGCTTTCCAAAGTGTAACTAAAAGCAGGATACAACTTCCAACTTTGGGCACACTCCCCTTTCAGCTCTGCATGTAGGCATGATAGTCACTCTAGGAATGCCTGTATTTCAAGTTTTACTAGCCCTAAATTTGCCTAGCCTATCTGACCTCCCTTCGAGACTGAGAACACCAAGATAAGAGGTAACTGAAGAAATGTTCAGATTTGCAGGGACATCTAATGGTCAACTTTTACAACATCTACTTCCTGATCCTGGATAAACATGCTTCAAAGTCTCTAGTCACTGCTGTAAACCTGCAGCCACTCAGATTCCAGGGGAAGCAGAGCCTGTATATTAACTATAGTAGAGCTGCTCCCAGCAAACGAAAACACTTACCTCATGATCCCAACTGGGTCTTGCCCCTAGGTCATGTGCCACCTTCTCACGGCGAGAACCAAACGGTCACCACAAGTGATGATGGTTCTCCCAGGACCGCACAGAACACAACACTTCATCATACCATGATCTGACCAGGAGCCCTTCCTACCCTGCCAGGGTGCAAAGCCCAACTCTTGTCTTTTCCCTCCATTCTGTAAGTTCCAGAGCATCTGTCAGCTCCTCACAGAAGGGTCTTGAGCCTCTTTATCTGTCCTTCCCCACATGGCCACGCTCACTGTCACTCCTTTCCTGCCCTTCATGCCGCTCATCTCCTTGATTAGTATTTCGGGCCTGACTAGTATTTGAACCTGGTCTCCTGGGAGCCCTAGACGCAGCATTTCAGCCCCAACTCGAATGCCAAATCTGTCCTTAGTATACACAAAATATATAATAAGAAATATGAGCCAAAAAATAAGACATAAATTGAAATTAAAAGTTTGAGGAATATTTAGATAATTAACTACAATGTATATTCATTTAAAGCTTACATAAATATAAATAATGGTTTGTACCAAAACAAAGAAAATTCTCATCAGAGCCATAGAAACAATTACCAGTGACAACCAAAATTGTCTTAGCAATCATGACGTGAGGTGTGTGCGTGGAGCAGAGGAGACATGGGAGAAAGTCATGGCACTTTCAACACGCAGTAGGCTGGCCCAGGACACAGAAGATTTTACGACTTTACCCTGCTGTGTCATTGGTTCCAAATCCCCATGATTCTAGGGGCCAATTCTGGGTGTGCTACTTAGCGTATATAAAAAGAGAAAGGGCTTTGTGACCGTGGGCAGGTCCAGTGGTGCTGAGTGCAGTTCCTTCCCCGCAGAGATCAGTACCATCCAATAAATTATTTAATGCTCTCACAGACCTGCTTTGGAGAGAAGAACCCTTCCCCTGAGGCAGCCAGGGCCATGACTGCTCCCTGGGAAGAGGGCCAGTCTCTATCAAGAGTATTCCCAGTAAACAGTTCTTCCAGCAGGGTCACTGATATGTCCTTGCCCTGCTGTTAATGTACTACAATTTATTTCACAGTGTTTCCCAATTTTCAATAGCCATGGCTGTAACCCTCGATGAGTTCTTCTGCAATAGCCCATGACCAGTGGAGGTACTGTAAAGATAGCACATCTGAAAAAGGAACATGAAAGATGGGAATGTACTCCTCCTTCTAATTTTCTATTGTTTTGAAAGTTGCAAATAGAACCAAGCTTTTGCTATACAACATGACATGCTGTTGGCAAAAGAGGCCTATTATTTTATTTTCCTTTCTTTTCTGCTCTGTCTATTTAAAAAAAAAAATGTATCCAGACGACCCATGATAGCACTTTACGACAGCTAGACTTGGTATTTACAGAGCCCTTATGATAGGGTTACTGAAAATAAGAGCTGAAACCTCTTGGTGTCTTAAAGAAAAAGCCACATAAAGCTGGAGGCTCTCACTTTAGCATTAAACCGAATAGCGCCATCTACTGGCTATTTGTTTATGCATGTTCTCTTAGCCAGGCCACCGAACAAAGGCACTTGTTCGAAGACAGGGAGAGGCAAGCTCTATCTTCAGTCTTTTTTCTCTGTTTCCATACACGTTGTATGCAGTTCCTTTCTACAAGAAAACATTTCCTTTTCCCTTGGGACTCAGTCCTTCTTTCCTTCCTTCCTTCCTTCCTTCCTGCCTGCCTGCCTGTCTTTCCTCCCTCTCTCCTTCCTTCCTTCCTTGCTCCTTCCTCTCTCTCTCTCTCTCTCTCTCTCTCGCTCTTCCTCATGCAAACTGAAAATGCTGTACTTTAAATTTGACTTAGCCATCAGAAAATACAGTTCTGAACAAAGAATACATTTAGCTCCCTCATTTTCTTTTCCACTCCTGTTCTTTTCAATAAGGAGATTAAGCAGGAGCTTGCCAACGAATCCAGGCAAATATATGGAGACATCGAATCCTCCACTGAAGTTCCATAAGGCCTAGACAGAAGGAGGCAAAAATAATTGAGTTATGACTACCCTAGCATGAGGCGTGCCATTTGTTTCTACCCACTGGCTTCATGTTTCAGTTCATTATAGTACCTGTGCACACTGATTTGCTAAGCTTTGCGTAAACCCTTAGCTGAGATGAGATAGCTGAGCTCTTGACTATCCTGTCACTTCTATTTTTGATTCGACAAGAAATGTATTTGGATAAAAGAGAAACAAACATGAATCAGTCCTTTTAGGACTTTCTCTTCCTGTGTATTGCAGTGTAATGAGGGAAAAAGCTCAACTGCCTAATCAGATGCACCACTCCAAAGAAGCTCAAATGTCATCACTATGGCAACGTGTGAGCTAAGGTCCGCCCTCATCTTCAGTTCCCTCAGACTCTTTCCTCAGAGTTGTCATTGCTAATGAATTCACATGGTAAACACACTAAAACAGTACATTTGGGGCTATGAGGAAGGATCTTAAGATTGAACCTGTTCATATAACAGTCTATCCTATTCTTAATTTTTTTAATCCAAATTTAATTAGCTTCTGATGCCCTGCTTCACACAGTGAATGTGTTAGTAACCTCTCACTGCCACAAGAATGCCATGTGGTTGAGCCCTTTGTTCTGGGAGATAACTGTGATCATTTTGCTCTCTGGATTCCAAACTGGGCAGTGCACCGAGAGGTCCCACAGAGCAGAAGGCGGGTGCGTGTACTAGGGAGCAGATTTTACCATATTAAGAACGTGCACAAAAGATGCTTTCTGGTCATTGGAAGATCACACATGGAAAATTATGATAAAGTATTTTGAATAAACTCTTCAAGGCCGCTGTTTACACGGGCAGCCAAATAGTTTGAAAACTGAGAAGAAACGTCCCTTTCATCAATTATGTGACTGATACTTGTGTTCCCTATTAGAGAAAATTGATCTGCACAGCTAGTTTAAATCTTTCAGCTTTATCACAATTAACCATTGCCTTTTGTCTATTCTTAAAATTATGGAAAGTAGCTCAGAGCTATCTTTTTTAAAGATTCATTTTATACCTTATAAGTTTAAATTAGAGTGTACCTGGCTTCAGGCAAGGAAGCCAATTGAACAAAAGCTAATTATAGAAGAAACCAATTTTACTGGATTTACCTTATGCACATTTAATGACTTTAAGGGCTACAAGTGGAATGTTGAATTTTAGTGACTAATGGATATCTTCTGAAAGTTAAGTAAACTAAGAGCAGAAGAGTCCTAAAACTGCTAAAAGTCTGACCAAAAAAAAGCATAAGCTTCCATAAGGAAAACTTTTTAAACCAAAAGATAAAAGAAACAAACAAACAAAACAAAAGGAAACATTTCTGACATTCCCTGCATAATGAGATTGGTTCATTTGCTTCTGATGCTAAATGCCACTTTTTGTTCTAATTTTAAACATTTATCTACTCCTCTAGATTAGAAGCTATTTCTTTCTTTCTATCTATCTATCTATCTATCTATCTATCTATCTATCTATCTATTTATCTATCTATCAATTAAAAGTTGAGAAGGATTTTTTTCTTTTTTGGCATGCTCAAGCTACCTTAAGGGTCGGTCTAGTCAGGCCTGTGGAGCTGGGGATTGAACCTCCATCCCCTGTGCCTGACTGGGTTTGCCTAAGCAGGTTCTGAAACAAGTGAGGTAACCTGTAAGCTCCCTAAAAACTTCTGAAACTTAAACTTTAAGATTAAAATAAGTTAAAAAAGTAAAGTAAATTAAATTAAATCAGCTCAACACAAAGAAAACTAATAGAAATTCAAAAGTGTTCAGATAAATGAGCATTTAAAATAAAACTTTAAAATTCAATTCAAGGGGGCTGGGGAGATAGCTCCGTGGCACAAGTGCCTGCCTGGCAAGTGCAAGGTCATGAGTTTGGAGCCCAGTCTCACACACAAAAAAATGTAATTGAAGTATTTAAATCTAAATTTAAAAAACTAATATTATAAATTAACAAAATAATGCTATCATATGGTTCAGTTGTATACATGCATATATATGCATATATATTTTATTTTTAAGAAATAATAGTGCAGATTTATTGAATGAATTACTATGGAAATAGAGTCATATATAGACATGCAAGGGGAATTAGAAAGTTCAGAAGGGACACAGGAAAGGCTAATTGAGTGGTACCTTTTGTAAATTGACATAGATACTGTGTGTGTGTGTGTGTGTGTGTGTGTGTGTGTGTGTGTGCATGTGCCTGTATGTATGCATTTGTGTGTGTGTGCGTGCATTCATTTAAAATCTCGCCACTTCTTACCTCTCCTAGCTTAATCATTGTGTTCTAAGCAGTGCAGAGAATAGCACCTCTAATGATCTTTCCATTTTAGATGCTCAGATTCTATTAAATCAGCCTTAGAATACATCATTTGGCTCCCAAATTATACTACACCTCTTCTTGGGGCCTTTGCTAACTCACATTGCCAAGTATCTTTCACCAAAATAATGTTAATCTGAATATATATCATTCTGCATCTGAGATTTTTTGAATTTAAATTCCAGTGTTTTCCAATTTTCTACATGATGCTTATATTAATTACTGCTGCTTTGCTCTATTAGAATCCTCTCGTAATATCAAGGTTGTGGCTTCTACCCTCACCATAATCTTTTGCATCATTTTTTTTCTCCAAGGTAGGAGGTATGACAAACTCCTGATCAAGACTTGTACCAGGGCCCAGGGATATAGCTCAGTGGCATAAGTGCCT
Organism: Myocastor coypus; assembly: GCA_004027025.1. NCBI lineage: Eukaryota > Metazoa > Chordata > Mammalia > Rodentia > Myocastoridae > Myocastor > Myocastor coypus. The sequence goes on along the minus strand of PVJA010002824.1, from coordinate 55,683 downwards.
GCCTGGCAAGAGCAAGGTCATGAGTTTGATCCTTGGTAAGAACTGGTGCATGCAGGGCCATTGTAATAGAGCTGTTCCCAGACTGGATAACTGTAACCTGTCCCAGGATCTTGTTTTCTAACTTTTTAAGATTAATATTTATAGGGGCTGGGGAGATAGCTCCATGGCACAAGTGCCTGCCTGGCAAGCACAAAGTCGTGAGTTCGAATCCCGGTCCCGCAAAAAAAAAAAAAAAAAAAATTGATATATTTTTAAGAAACTTTTATTTTTTTATTTTTATTTTTTCTTGTTTTAGAACTTTTGTTTGTTTGTTTGTTTGTTTATTTGTTTATTTTTATGGCTGGCTCAGCCTGCCCTGAGGCCAGGGCTGGCGCAGCACGTGGTGCTGGGGATCGAATCGTGGTCCCTGCAGCCACCCAAGCTTTCCTAAGCGGGTGCTTTAGACCACTGAGCCATCCTGCCGGGCCCCGAAGATTGATATTTTCATACCTGTTGCTTTGACTTATTTGAAGTTGAGTTATTTAAATGGAAAAGCAGTGAGCTCTTATAAGTAGTATTTTGCTAAAAACTTAATCAACAAATTATGTCACCTTAATTAAAAACTGAAATAAAAAATCTAACAAAATTATTAATCTCAGAAATATTTAAGTAAGCAAAGTATATCTTTATTAACATGCATTTCACACATAACTTACTTATGCTATCATAAAATCTAATGAAAATATTTTAAATTGTTTGTATATTATTAGCTATTTGGTTATATTTCAATTGTGCATATACACAGAATTCTGAGGCACACCATAATTGTGGAATGCTAATAATAGCAAATGAAACATTAGAGTGGAGAAAAGCTCCACTGTTACATGAGAGAGAATACTTGGAAGTTTTAAGTAATCTTTACACTCTTAAACTCAGAACTATGGAGGATACCAAGAAATTATGTATTTGTGGGTGATTTCTGTGGAAATTACTAGAGTAGATGTTGTAGATTATATCTAGTTGCCCCTCCCAAAACCTCAGGCAGTCATGGGGTGGTTTCTAGAGTTTGTGATTAATTTCTGACCCGATGTGGGGATTATGGGCGGAAGTGGTACCCCTGCACCGGGGTGATTAACCTGCATCACAATATAAGGAGGTAGAGAGGCTTGCTAGAAAGTGCAGCTGCTGCTCCTCCCTTTACTCTTTGGCCATAAGCTGCTGCCCTCTGCTATGTGCCACTCTGCTTTAGAGCCAGTCGAGTATGAATTGAATCCTCCACTAGCTGTGAGCTAAATAAACCTTTCCTTTCTTAATTTTTGTTAAGAATTAAGCAATGAGAGAAGAGTAACTAAGACAGTAGTTATTCTCCATGTTAGGATAATCTTTCTAGGAGATAATATGGCCTCAATTCTAAGACATGTACATTTCACAAGACAACATTTTAGTGGTCAAAATTTGTCCTAAACTTAAAAACGAAATATTAGGGGTTCTGGGAGATAGCTCCATGGCACAAATGCCTGCCTGACAAGTGTAAGGTCATGAGTTCAAACACTGCTCCCACAAAACAAATGCAAAAAATGAAATATTGAAATAAGAAAATAAATTCAATTTAATAATGCTCTGAAATATCAATAGTTCCAATTTCATTATGATTTATTTCAGAAACACTTGAATTGTTCAGTAAATAGCAGCTGATTAATATAGCACTCTTGCTCATAAAAAGCATGTAAACATTTTAAGAAATAAAAGTTATTTGATGAAAATAATTCACACTTTCTTAAAGAGTGAAGTAAGTGTAGAAGTCATGTCCCTTAAAGTGTCACTGTGGCTCCATCTTGTCCTGAAGGCCATCAGTGATGCCTTAGAAGAGTGATGTCCACTGGAACTTTCTGTGATGAGAAAAATGGTCTCTTCTGCACGGTCCCACATGGCAACCAATAGCCGTGTGTGACAACTGAGCACTTAGCTGGTGGTTGGGTTGGTTGCAGAAATGAAATTTTTAGACATTGTATTCAGTTAAATTATAAAGTTAGATGTCGATGATAGCAGGTACAGCACAGACCTAGGTATTTCTTTGTTCGTGGTGGGGGAGAGGATAATCACAGACACTGTATATGATAGCTTTTAGTATTTGTTGGGAAACAGTAACTAAGAAATGCACATTTTTTACTCATCTGAAACTTTCTTGTGTATATTTTTTTATTTTGAGTAACATGTATTCACTGCACATACAAATGAGGTATGATATGTACTGATATTGCAACACAGGTGTACAGCTTCACTCATTGCATTCAGTGATCGTTCATTCATTCTCTTACTCCAAACCTCTAGTAACCACTATTCTGTGGTGTATCAGATCACCTATATTCTAACTTCCCTCATAGGTAAGTTTTCCTTTGCACATGAAATCAGTATGAGAAAGAGATACATGCAGGCCAATGTGCATACCTGCACTGCAGCACTACCATAGCTAAGGTATGGAATCGGCCTCTGTATTCATCAATGCATGAATGGATAATTACAGTGTGCTGCATATGCAAAAGTCATATTTTTAAAAGAGTAGATCTTTTGACAAGTTATAACTTTTTGGAGATGATATAATTTTATATCTAGAAAGCCAAAACAAGTAGAGAATTAGTCTTACAGTTATGGTAAAGACAAAGACAAAAGATGAATTTACAAAACTCAGTAATGATGCATAATAACAATATTGAAATTTACAAAACAGTGACAAGTAACATCCCTTGGAATAGCTATGAGCAAACAAAATTATGTCTGCCAATCAGAGTAAATGAAATAATGTAATATGGCTTATCTGGGAAATGATAACACAAATATATCAAGCAATATAATACACATATTCTGTGGAGTTTTCGTTCAGTTTCTCAGACTGAAACTAATTGCCCATGACATAGAGGGAAGCTTGAGTTATGCAAACTCTGGGCTTTGCTTTGTCTATCTCAGTTCACTTCATCACACTGACTGGATCATTTTCTTATTTTCTATCCCATTTTTCTAAGTAAGGAAACTGAGACAAGAAAATTAAGTAAATTGTCCAAGACAAAATGTTAATAATTAGCACTCTAGCAGTTCTATCGCCCCCAAAATCCCAGTGTTTGATGCTTTAGAACATATTGGTGTCTATTCCTTTTCTTTAACATATCTGTACTGATTTATTTCTGGCAACTCTGTATCTGACTTAAAACACTTCAATTGGCATTATAGAAGATATGAAGTCATAAATTCCCTATAACTATTCAAAAAATCAAGAATTCAGCTTTTCTATGATCTCTAAGCATTACCAGCTCTTACGGGTCAGTGGCCAGGGTTTAGGATGCTTGGTGAAGCAGGGATTGTGTGTTGCATGGAACAGACAGAAATAAAGACAGAAAATAAAGACAGAATGCTGAGAGAGACTGTTACTGCACATACTGAAATATGCATGTTTACTTGAGGGTTGGTCCACACAAAGAGACATCTTGGAAGCCTAAAAATGTAAATTCTAAGTGACATAAACTGACTCAAAGTTTTCTAGTTGCATTTTAATTCTAGAGCCACTTTATATGTAACAACAAAATTCTCCCTCTAGATTTACTTCAAGGAAGTAAAAAAATTATTGTGAAAAACAGAAAACTTAAATGAATTAGGGACAGTTTCTAATTAATTTTCTGGCGCTTCTGAAAAACAGCTTCAATCAGAAGAGAAAATGGAGGCGGTTCAAAGGCTTTTGTTAAATTCTGAAGGAGTTTTCTAAGCACTTTAGAGGGCTTTACAGATTTGGCATCCTTAGTTCTTTGTTATGATTGAGTCCACTTCAAATCTCTGTAGCGTTTATTTTCTTTGCTAAAGTGTCACATTTCTGAATCCTTTTCTGCTTGGTGTGGGTAATGTTGACATTTTCTTCTACTTCTTAAATGCTTTGTTTTGTAGTAAGAAAGAAATTACATACCTATTGACTTTTTTGAGATCTGAATAGCACCGATTAGTGGGCAGGGGAAAAGAGAAACAGAGAGAGAGAGAGAGAGAGAGAGAGAGAGAGAGAGAGAGAGAGAGAGAGAGAGAGAGAGAGAGAGAGAGAGACTAGGTAGGAGAGTTTGGAAGGAGAAAAGATAAAGAATGTGAATAATGTGGATGCATATGAGAAGGGATTGTATATACTTAATTGAACCACAAAGAGGGCTAATTGGACAGGTAAGGGTAGCAGATTGTGAAAGAAAAGAGGAAGATGGAGTGTCAGGACCAAGAGACTTCACATTAGACATTTTCCCACACTGAACACCAAAGACTCCACACCTCGGATGATCTTCAGCTGCTTCCTAGCTTTGGAACAAGAGACAGAGGTTGTCACTTTCCCCATTATGGGAGCACAATATCAGACACCCATAGTTTAAACAAAGAAAGGTTTATTTTGGCTGACAGTTTCAGGAGTTTTGGTTCATGGTCAACAGGCTCAAATGTAGAAATGTCATGGTGGAGGAGACTGCTGTGGAGGAAAACTGGCCACATCACTGTGGACAGGAAGCAGAGAGAGAGAGAGAAGCGAGTACTTAAAGTGAGAGCCATCCTTCTGGGACTTTCCCCCAGTGACGTCCCCGCCACCAGTCCTGGCCTTCTAACAGCACATGTAGCTATATATTCATGAATAGGTTAATTTGCTACTGAGCATGCCGTCCTCATGTTGTAACCACCTGTCAACACATGTAGCCTTTGGGGAATATTCCAGATCCCAATCATAGCAGGGGTATCAATGTCTTTTTATGGAAGCATCAAATCTAAGGGGCAAGAGGTATCAAGAATGTGTTATTTTCAGATATTACATTGAACAACTGCATTTTGGAGGGGTAGCTTCAAGTATTATAAAAGTTGATCTTAACCATCCAGCAGAAAAGTCTAAACATGAGGTATAAAATGTAAAGCCATATTAATAAGCTGAGCTGTAAAAGGCTCAAGTCAACAGCTTCTGACATTGCCAGTTTTGCTGAGAACCTATTACTATTATGGACTATTGGACTATATTGGGTTATTTTCCTGAATTCAAGTACCTACAGTATTTGAACCAGAATCAAGAAAGAAAAGGTCCACTCCTCTAGGTAAATGAAGACTCAGGACAGAAGAGAACTTGTACTGTAACATCCTATAACTCAGTGGGGTCCCAAATTTTCTGTTGAAGGAGATTAAGGGACCACAGAGGAAACGGATTGAAGGTGTATAGTGTGCCTAAGGAAAGTCAGCTAGAGAGAAAACATTCTCTCGGACTTTTACAGAGAGCAAACTGGTCAAGCAATGACCATGATTCATCCAGATGGCTGAAATTGATAACAGTTCTACAAAGCACTGTACATCGTTTCAGGGTAAATCCTGAGGGGATTTGACTGACCTTGTCAGATACATAAGTTACATTTTTTGTTATATAGGTCTTGCTTTAACTTGGTCGTAACCATCCAGTAGAAAAGTTTAACCACGAGCTATAAAAAGTAAAGCCATATTAGGGGGCCAGGGAGTTAGCTCAGGGACACGAGTGCCTGCCTGGCAAGTGCAAGGTCCTTAGTTTGATACCCAGTTTTGCAAAAAAAAAAAAAAAAGTAAAGCCATATCAATATGCTGAGCTGTAAAAGGCTCAAGTCAACAGCTTCTGACATTGCCAGTTCTGCTGATAACCCACTATTATTATGGACTATTGGACTATACATATAACTACTTTCTCTTAGTTCAATGAATAGAAATATTTGTACTAATAGTCTTTAAAAGTTATCATGTCTGCATCTTATACTCTGAGCAACTACTATGAAGACAACAATATGCATTGTATTAATTATTGTGAATGTCCTATTAACATGTTTTGAAACTATATTATTGTTCTTTCTTATTAAAATTAATAAAATTAAAAAACCAAAAAAAACTTTTCTTTAAAGATTTCTCCAAATACAGCTTTTCTAACAGCAACGGAACACCCATCTCTGACAAAACAAAACAAAAAAGGGGGATATAAAGGAAGGACCATTTTGTAGTAAAAAAACCATATGTATGTACATGCAAAATAGGATAAATATCCAGCTACTTTCTCTTATTTCAATGAGAAGAAAGATTTGTACTGATATTATTTAGATAAGATATCATGTCTGCATCTTATACTCTGAATAACTACCACAAAGACAATTATATGCAACGTATTATTGTAACTTTCCTACTAACCTGTTTTAAAACTCTCATTGCTTTTTCTTTTTCATTATAATTAATTAAAAATCACTATAGATATTATTGAATCTACTGCATCAGACAGAGATGTTGGAAACTTCTTTCTACTCCTTAATGGATTACAGCACATGGGGTCCTACATGGCAGCTTTGACTTCCTTAGCTCTTGCTACTGTCATGGATTCCTTGTGGTCATGACTGTTAAGGATGTCAACGTGTATATTAAGATTGACTGAAAATTGGGTAACTTTAGGGAAAATGATCCTTCTTTTGCTGATTTAATCAATGATTACGTCAAAGGCTCTTAGACTTCAGATTCCTAAATGAACAACTCCTGTTAGGAAATAGTAGAGGAAGTATGTTCTCTTTTGCAAACATATCTGGAATGAGAAGAGTCAGTGGGAGAGAGGGACACATTGCTATAGCAGCTTTCCATTCATAGAAGAATAATTGCTAAGCGCCTTAGCTTACAAAATGAAGCAAAATACTATTCAAAGCAAAATCATAACAAATTGCACTCATAGAGCTGTTTGTGCATTTCTTCAGGATGCTGATCTACTACCCTGTTTGCTCATGGTAGCATTGTGAGGAGTGGATACGTAAGTTCTAAATGTATACACAAAGAACTTTTAAATGACTAGTTGATTAAACCCCTTTGAAGAAGTTAATTACAGAGTCCAGGTAATGCTTGGAAGGTTGAAGGCTTGTTCCAGTATTCAGGCTGCCAGAAGGCAGGTGTCCCTCCTGAGTTAAGTTTTTCTTTCACTTTACTTGAGCTATATTTTTGCAACAGTGAAAAATAATGCTCAGTAATGAAAAAGACCATCTAACTCAACCGCAGACAATTATTGCATTCATGTAGTGTTCTAAATTTATTTATTTATTTATTTATTTTACCAGGGATCAAACATTGGACCTTGCACATACCAGGCAAGCACTTAATCCACTGAGCTATCTCCCCAGATTTAGACTTTATTTTTATTTTTTAGACTTTATTTTTGAAACCATTTTAAAATCAATTAAGCATAAGCTCTAACTTTGAACTTATTTTCCAGCCTATGAGATAAGCAAATAAAGAAATTAGGTTTTGCCAGGTGGAGAATGAGACAACTATTATACCTGATTAATTCTGATGTTTTACTTCACAAAATAATATTATGCTGCTACCATGTGCTACATGCAGAGCACTATGCTAAGAACTCACAGACAGGCAAATGCATGGTTCTTTCTCTCCAAAGTCGCTAGGAAATAAGTGCATATGCAAATAGCCAAATGCAATGGAAAAGATTGTTTCCACAGGAAAGAAATGTGCATAAATTTAAAGTGACTACAGTGAAAAGAGCAATAAAATCAATCAGAGAAAGGAAGAATAGGTGCCCCAAGGGGAATCTGATCTCAGAGACTGACCTTTTCTGACCCTTGCGGAACTTGCAAGGAGCCCCTTAATCATGTAGGGAGCAGGTGCCTGTGTTTATAAGCAGTCAGTGCTTTGCCAGAGCATCCTCTAGAAACTCCTTTTGAATGAGCACGTAAGGAAGGGTGGCAACGCTGAAACTGGAACTGGCCCTTGGAACATGAGCAAAAGCTCATCATGATCTTATGAAAATGAAAGGGGGCAATAGATAGCACATTAGAGACAGTGCGCATTTAGAAGACCAAGATGAGGGGCCAGGGAGATAGCTCAGAGGCACAAGTGCCTGCCTGGCAAATGCAAGGTCCTGAGTTTGATCCCTGGTTCTGCAAAAAAAAAAAAAAAAAAGAAGACCAAGATGAGAAGTATTCAACCATGGGTTTTGCATTTCACGTTGCTGTCCTCCATGTAGTTGCTCAGATCACAGATAACAGCATACAGAGTTAGCCAAGGTGAAAATTCTAAACATCAACTGCTATTTTAAAAGAAACTGATGGAAACAATTAGTACAATCATCTCAGACATCATATATGCATATATATGTATATATGATATGCACATGCATATATATATTTCTCCCCTTCATTTTTTTCTATATCATATATTTTCTCTTTGAAATAAATTTGGCAAAAATTAATATTTCTTGAAAGCAAGTATTGATATTCAATTATTTGTCCAGTTTTGCTAACTATATCTGTTAATCTGAGCAACAGATTTGATGATAACAATAAATAATATACAACCATTGTTAATTTGCTATTCCTGTTTGGAAATTTTGTAACATATATATTATTGTATATTACTGTTTCTGTCTTTTTTCTATTTGTTTTTGCTCCTGTTTTTACTCTTCAAAATAAAAAATTAGAAAATAAAATAAAATGGGGCAGGGACAAGGACATAGCTCAGTGCAAAGGCCCTGATTCGTTTTATGCAGTTCAAACCTTAACTTAATCTGAACTTCTTTCGAACAGAACAAGAGAGAAAGCAGGAAAGCAAATTTGGTAGAGGTTGTTGAGCTCACAGCAGAAGAGTAAGGTCTTAAGCTAAAGCTGTGATGAAGCTGAAAATAGTGTGCATTTGTAAGGTGGTTGCAGCGTGGAACATAGAGAATCTGGGAAACTTTCAATAGAAAGTATGAGAGGAAAAGAAGACGTAGATTCCTTAGAAGTTTCCGGTTTCATTTACTGAGTGGATGGAGTAGCGTTTGTTGAGAAAGAAAGGAATAGTTCGGGGGTGTGATAGGCAGAATAGTGGGCCCTAATGATGTCCACATAGAATGAGAGGAGATTGGCATATGTCACCTCAATATATGACTACAGGAAACCAGAATATGCCATTCTAAAATATGCCTCTTAGCCGGGTGTGGTGGCTCACGCCTGTAATCCCAGCACTTGGGAGGCTGAGGCACGAGGATCGGTGCGAGTTCGAGACCAGCCAGGGCTACAAAAGTGAGCTCAAGGCCAGACTCAACTGCATAGCGAGACCCTGTCTCAAAAAGACAAATATATATGCCTCTTTTGTATAGGAATTCTTTTTATTTTATTTTTTATTTTTCTGTATGTTGGGAAGGGTCCATCAGGTGTTCAGTGTCTGACTACTAGATCAGACTCAGTGATCTGCCTGTTTACAGCCTCCTAAGGGCTGGGATTACAGGTGTGTGCGATTACACCGTTTCCATTGCCCCCTCTCAGTGAGGGGCGGTGGTGGTGTACAGCAGGCTTCTGCATATGCTTGCAGGCGATTTAATCTGCTGAGCTATTTGGCCAGCCCTGAGTAGGAATTATTTTGGAATGCTTGTTTTGACAAATAGCAGACAGAAAGAGTCATGAGAACAGCATGAGAACAGCATTACTCATTTGTTTGGGAAATTAGTAGTTTATACTGAAACTCTTCATTTTTAAGGGTATAGCCTGCCTCTGTGTGATGAAAAGATGATATACATCATATCTACAAGAAACACATCAGTAGAAAAGGTACCTATTCAAATTTGTACAACAGTTTAAGTTCACCATATTTTTCCTGGTCACATTGTTACAACTGTGTTTCCCTACATCCTTCCGTCTAACTGAAACCAAATTCTAAATCACCTCTTAAGTTTATTCATTTTCCTTAGTTTGTGCTGGATATAAATGAAATATATGTGTTAATAAACTCCTGCTTGTTTTTCACATGTCATTTCCTTTTGGGGGGATAACGAGTTCCCAATTTGGAATCTAAAGGATAGAAGAAAACGAGATGCTTTATCTTCCCCTACATTTCTTATGAGGGGAAAGGGACTTTACAAGTTTGAACGAGTTATGAACATGGAGGTGGGGGTGACCAGGCTGGGTTACTCAGGTGGGACCAAAGCCATAACAGACATCTTTCATAGGGGATCCAGGAAAGTTCAGAAATAGGGAAGACAATGTGAAGACAGAAGCAGAAATGAGAAAGGGAAGGAGAAAGGGAGGAGTGGAAGGAGGGCAGGAGTGACGGGGAGATAGAGGGAAGGAAAGGTGGAGGCAGGAGGAGAGAGAGACAGAGACAGACAGACAGAGATAGAGACAGAGATATGATTGGTGACTCTTGAGGTACAGGGAGGGGCCTATTATACTGCTACGGTTTGATTAGGATTTGGGGACTACCAAGGATCCTCAAACCACTGAGGGCATGCTTTCTCCACGGAGAACTACTATAAAATAAGCAAGCCTGGCCTCTCTCGTCCTCTCAACATCTGACTCTGGCTGGCCGTGTGGATGTATACTCTGATACATCTGTCACCATCTGCTGCCTGCCATTTGCCATAAGGTCCTCACTAGAACTAGGTCAGTGCAGGTGCTATACCCTTGGAGCTCCAACGGTGTGAGACAAGCCTCTTTTTCTCCTAAGTGGACTCTTACAAGTGTTTAATTAAAGCTGCATAAAACTGGATAAAACTGGGCCATGAGCCAAGGAACACAAGTAGTCAATAGAAGCTGAAAGAGGCAGGAAAATAAATTTTTCAGTAGGGCCTCCAGAAGTAAGGCACCAATGTGAAACTACTTTGGACTTCTTGCAATGCTTTAAGCCATTAAATGTGTGTTAATTTGTTATAACTTTGATAGGAAATGGACTCAAGAAACATACAAGGAAATAAAGAATCAGATTTATGGGTTGAATTTGAGAGACATTAGAGCAAATGCTTGAAATTCAGACATTAGCTAGGATAAGACATATTGAAGTGGAGGTGTGCAATATGTATAGTTCACAGCAGATGCCAAGCAATGGGATGGAAGAGATTACCACCAAGAACAAGAGCTAGAATGTGACATAGATAATGTCTTGGAAAACAGTATCTTCAATGAATTCTACAAAGGCAAAGAAAGAAGCAAAAGAAATGGGAAGGAACTATCACACAGGTGGGAGGGAAACCTTGAGAGGTCCATATCATAAAAACCTAGGTGACACTAAAAGGGAATGTTCAGTTAAGTCTATTTTAAGGCCAAGCAGGAAGCACTCCGAGCAGTGCATATTTGACTTGACAACAGGACAGGTCTTTGATGACATTCATAAATGTAGTTCCCACAATACTGTGGGATGGAAGCCAGATCAGATGTGAATAAGACATGGATTTCTTGTGTTGCTTTATGCTACCAAATAAATGAGAGGCAATGAAAGTTCATGGTTTCTAGAAGTTTCTCTTAAAAGTTAGATGAGAAACAGAACTAATTCTAGATGAATCTAGGGAGAAATATTTGAGTCACTGTTTGCTTTTTTATTTTTTTGCAGAACCAAGGATTGAACTCAGGTCCTTGAGCTTGCCAGGCAAGTGCTTATTTTACTGAGCTATCTCTCCAGCCCCTGCTTTCTTATTTTTGATGGTGAGGATTATCTGTGCATGTTTTAGGCTAAAGAGTAAAGGTATCAAATTGTGAAAATGAGGGGGAATATCACATAATGTCTGGGTTCTCAGGAAACCTCAAATTTAACAGTAACAATTTTGAGAATGTCCTTTCTGAGTGGTTTTAGTGTGAATACATAAGCCCGACTCTTAACTGTCCCTCAAATGTCCATTAGTTGAAAAAAAGTTTTCTTTATCCTTTAACTTCCGTAATTTGTCATTTTAATTTCTATTCACTACAAGGCACTTGGTTATTGAAGGGTATAGAGAACTAAAAGTAGAGATGGAATTTATATAAGTTTCAGGGAATATCACAAGGAAGTGAAAAGCTTAGTCTAGGCACTTGCCTCTAAATAGACATGGCTCTGCGAATTTGTTTTGAGAGTTAAACTTAACTAATTGTTAAAATATTAATTTCATACACAAGCATAGCTTTAAAGAAATTTTCAAAGACAGAAGCAATGTGTCAACCAGATCTAAAGAAACTTGGTTAAGCCGGGTGTGGTGGCGCACGCCTGTTATCCCAGCACTTGGGAGCTGAGGCAGGAGGATTGGTGCGAGTTCGAGACCAGCCCGGGCTACAAAAGTGAGCTCAAGGCCAGCCTCAACTGCATAGCGAGACCCTGTCTCAAAAAGACAAAAAATAAAAGAAAATAAAAGAAAAATAAAGAAACTTGGGCGAAGGAAGTGACAATGAGTTTCAGAATATAAAGAGTGGACGACAATGAATTTCAGCACACTGGGTTGGGTGTCTTCAGTTTTAACTGAGGACTGGAGACTGAAATGGCCTCAGGGAACAAGAAACTTGAGTTACCCTAAACAACCTTTTATATTTTTTTAAGAATTTATTTATTTATTTATTTATTTATTCTTATTTCAGAACCTTTATTTGTTTATGTACTCATTTTTATGGTCGGCTCAGCCCGCCCCAAGGGCAGGATAGGTGCAGCATGTGGTGCCGGGGATCAAACCGCAGTCCCTGCAGTCGCCTAAGCTTTCCTAAGCAGGTGCTTTAGACCACTGAGCAATCCTGCCAGGCCCCCCTAAACAACCTTTTAAAATATCAACTATCCTGTGAATATTCTAGTTTTCAGTGAAGTAAATAATGAATGTTCCCTTTTTCTTTTTTAATTATTCAAATTTAACAATGGTTATATTACATATTTTCATCATCAGATCAGTTTAGATTAATAGATATAGGCATATAAGATTGATCAAACAATTAAACATTAACACTTTCAATAAACATGATATTTTTTTTCTTTTTCCCTCTATAAATAGTATAAGGAATAAGTGTTCCATTTGAAAATAAGCTCTTTTTGTCTGATATTGTGGTAATTTGCCCGAAACACCTAGGAATAGACCCTCCCTACTGCATGTCTTGAGATATATGAGCCCCTTGAAAATAGTAGTCTCATGATGGCCATCTCAAAGAATGAAGGGTCACTCTGTGGTTGGTAAGGTTAAACCTGTTAGACATGTTACAGATACTGAGAGAGAAAGAAAAACATCCAATTTCTTTAGTGACTTGAGAATATTTCCTGGAACTTTTCTAGGGTATCATATGACCTTCATTTGCTGTTACTGAACAGCCCCCCAATATTACGTGACTCTTGTCAGATTCAAAGGTTAATTTCACGAATTGCTTTTGTAGATTTAAACTAATACTCATCTAATCATTTCCATAACTAGACCTCCATATGTAAATAAGCGATGTTTAGGAGGTTTGGAGTAATTAGCATGACATTCTGATAATTTTGATTACTTAGTGTTATCTGTTGACCTAGGAGATATCATTTTAATTATATAAAATGACCATCTACTTTCTGAATACCAAAGAGATTAAATCATTTCATAAAGTTCTCAATGTGTTTGTAAGAGTCTGGGCTGTTCCTAAATCTGCAAGAAGTACAACACTCGTGCTATTATGATGAATTGCTAGAGCACCATTTAGCTGTGCTTTTTAAATGTTTCTCTCACAGAAAGTTAATATCTCTATCAATCATTCTTCAGACAGGTCGCTTTTCTGATGTGTGTTCCAGTAACTTTCAAAGTACACTTCTGAAACTAGAGTCCACTAAGATCTTAGGAAGGAACCACACAGATGAAGAAGGCCTCAGGCTAATCCCAGAGATCACAACAGTGTTTGTATCTTGCCTCTCTGTACAGTGATTCAAGTGCCTTGTATGTTTCCTGTTGTGGCTAATCTCATTGCCACCCTTCTGGTTGCTCAGGATTGAAATCTCCATGTCATCATTAAATCTCTCCTCTTCCACACACCCTGAAGCTAATTAGCTGTTGAATCCATGATTGTATGACCTCAGTGGCTTGGCACCTGATCCCTCCTGTCTGTTGTCCTTAGGTTCTCTTGCCTGGATTTTGTCTTGGTCTTGGAACTGATCTCGCTATCTTTAGGCAGCATCCTTTCTTCATTACTTCACACCACTGCTATTTGTCTTTCTATGTCTTGGACTATGCAATTTTCTTGCTTAAAGCTCTGAAGAATTTCTATTATAAATGACAAATTTGGGCTACTCATACACATTTTTAAAATTACAATAATGCTGTCCATGTACCCGTGTGCTCTCTGAACTCCTTGGTGTGGTTCCTAATGGTGATCTTGTACATAGAGCAATAGGAAAGAAAGAGTTGGAAACTTTCCTAGCTGCTCTTTGATTTTTTTTTTCTGGCACTTGTTCTCATTTGATATTTATTAAAGTGTAATCATACATCCACTGGATTGAGTAACAGCTTTTATGTTTTCTGACTTTCAAATAATTTTAAGATCCATTTTCTAATAATGCATTTCACTGCTAAAAATATGTATCACCAAAGAGTTTGTGTATCAGCATGCAATCAGAAAGTTAAAGCAATGATCATTTCTGAAGCATCGCGCCACAGTAGATTTATTCAGACTGTGGTTCTCAGCCTGACAGCATGAGCATGGCTTGGCAGCTTGTTAGAAAGTGCGAAATTTCAGGCCTCTCCCCAGACCCACAGTAGAGTCTCAGGTATGTCCTAGCTGTTGTCATTTGACCAAGCTGTCTGGTGCTGTGCGCTAGTTTGTAATACACTGATGAACAATCTTTCCACTCCTCCTTCAACCCCCCCCCCTGTTGGTTGCTATTAAGCACTGAAATGAGGCTAGTGTGGTGAAAGAACTGAATTTTGAGTTTTGTTTTATTTAACATAAATCTAATAGCCACATATTGGACAGCCCAAATCTGATCCTTCTACTAGATCTTTAAATAGCTATTGAATCATCTTTGTGCTATACTTCAAACTTCATGTCACCTGTCAATACTTGTTTTTCAGCTCAAGTAGTTTCATAGTAATCTATCACATTTCATCCCCTTTTCAATGTAATCTCTATTTTTATCTCTTCAAAGAAAAATTGCACTCTTCCTTATTTAAATTCAATTCTCTTCTTGTTTTTCTTACCTTTTCTGCAGTGCTCTTGTTCTTTCATAAAATTGATCAATTTCTTTCTGATCTAGTTATTGGGAATGTGTTCACCCTCCCCCAGATAAACATCTGTTGGTTTAATCATTTTTCTACCATAAGATAGCACCTAGCTGCCACTTTACAAATAGGAAACACTCAACAAAGATATAATTGAATTAAACTTAGTAAAACCCAGCAAAAATGTCTTCAACACCAACAGTACATCTTAATGTTCTTAGAAGTTGAGACAGATCAGAATGTTAACATACACAGTTTAGTTTAGAATAGGAAAAGTGTTAAAGCTATGGTGAAACATTTGTCACAGGATCAAAATACATTGTTATAAAAATAAACCAAATGCCTGCCTCATCATTTCTTTAGCAGCAGGAAAGCATTTTCATTTGGAAATTCTAAACTTCCATCACAATTATTCCTTAACTAAATGTGAGATTAAAAACAGACTCATAGCTTTTTTTGATGGTACTTCTGTTGGCAGGATCGTACTGTTGCTGATATAAAAGCAGCTTTCCCACCAACTTCAGGGAAGACCTTCGACTTCAATCGACATTTTGTTACAAATATTTTTCTTAAATTATGCTTATTTTTACAGAAAAGAGGAGAAAAAAATGCAATTATTCTGCTTTACTTCAGAGTTCTATACTTGATCCTGTTTTTACACAGCTATAAAATTAAAATACATGAAATTAACCACACCAAACCAAACACAAAGGTGGTTAATAATTATAGTCTGCCATCAATGTAGTAAACCTCATTATATTTTTATAGGGATTACATACCTACACTGACTCAAAAATATAGCACTCCAAACAATCTATACTTCACACTGCCTCCACGCCAACGTAAGTTAGCAATATGTGTTACTTGCTCACAATGGGCAATGGCAGCACGCATATTACATGGGAAAAACTGAACGTCAAATGCAGTTGACATTTTCTGTGTGTTGTTCATTATGGAAACCCACCAAATCGACTTGAATGCCAATTCCTGTCATGAGTTGTATTTTCAGAAGTTTATACTGTTTGTGCCATGGTAGAAGGACACATGATTTAACAGGCTCCAAAAGCCCGCAAAGGGCACACTTAATGCTCATTTCAATCTGTTCTGAGAAGGTTGGGAAAGATGCAGGATTATCGTGGCCATTCAACTTCGGCAAGATATAGGCTGGCAAATCAGGAAAAAATGCTACATTTCAGTCATCCACCATTTATTAGGACAAAATGGAAAAAACATTTTTAACATTGGAAAATGATGTATTATAAAAGATGTAATCTAAGTTATGTATAATATAAATATAGCTAGAAAAATGGCTGCAACACCAACCTGTTAGGATTGGTTTCCTTTGAGTGAAGAGCAATTGTATCGAGGGTACATTTTTCATAGATCTACTTTATGTGTTTGGATATTTTGAATCTCTTAGATGAAGAGTGTTTCTATGCACTACTTATAACTAATAGTAATAATTATTTTTAAAAAGGAAGATAGGGTAGCAGGTGGGTAGGTATGGTCAAAGTATGTGATATAATGTAGCCTGATATTATGAATAATATGTATTGACAAAAATAAATGAATATTTTAAGAAAATGAAAACTATTCCACTTAAGAAATGGCACTGATCTCTTAAAAAGTTATTTCTTGTGTGTGTAGGAAATTAAATCAGAGAGAATGAGGTTGATCCCTGAATTGAGGGAACTCCATATCTCTGAGGAAATAGATGAACCACATGCCAATGTGTGTGCTAACTACAGTGATTCTCACAAACTACAGTGGTACTCATCTCCTCTGGGGATGACTGTGCTACCCAGGAATGTTCAATAGTACTGTAGCTGGAGACCTTCGCTGGTCACAGTTTGTAAAACACATTTGGTGGACTACAGGAATGCTGCTGAAGTTCCTGTAATGCATAGGCCAGCTTCCCTCCTGTCTTTAAGACAAAGAAATATCAGGACCAAGATGCCAGTAGTGCCAAGGCTTAAAAAATTATTTTCTAAAATACTCCATCTTTTCCAGATTTCGTGTGAAGTTTATGCTGGTTAAACCAGAGGAATTTAGAATTCCAAGACATGGAGTAGTTTAAAAATGTGAAGCAATCGACTGTCAGATAAGTACTTTAATGCATTTATCTTTGAGATTAAGAGAGGGTCTAATTTTCTAGAGTGGACTACTAACATGCAGTTTAATTGGATGATTCTCCATTATAGAACGGCTATCCATTCCTCTGCCCTACCTTTCCTTGCCTGAGTACCAAACATGGGTTTCTCCCTAGACTGGCACACACACACACACACACACATGCACGCATGCACACACACACACACACACACACACACACAATCAAATTAGCTCCTGTACAACCCTCTTTGACAGATCCCTCCTGCTCTTGATATAACATCTCAGCTTGCTTCAACATCTACAGGGCATCCAAAGCCTGGATCTTGTAGGCTCCTACTCCCATCCTGCTCACTGTCATTATATTGCCTAAATCCTTCTACCAACTCAGAGACTTCCTATAATGTACTCCTAACCTGAAGTTTCCTCGCCTCACTACTGAGTATTTAGGCTACATCTCATGACTTAAGTATAACACGATAAGAAAGGCTTCTCTTCACTTCTTATTTCCTGCCCTGCTCGTCTTCTGTATCCCCTTTTCACCTCTCTCTGCTTTACTCTGTGCTCCCAATTCTCATGTGTCTGTGTGTCTGCAGCTCTCTTGCGTGATGATACGGATCTGTTTCTTCAGCCATTGAGAGCATCAGGAGGAAATTCAAAGGCCGCAGATGAAGAATTTCTGGGTGTGTCCACTGCCTTGCCTACTTGAGGGGGGCATGCTGAGTGTTATTTCTTACCAATAGTACCAGAGTTCCAGCTCTCAGTAAACTCTGGTACCATGTTCTGACACACTGTCATACAATGAACAGTGGTCACTGGGGAATTTAGCGTGTCTCCCATGTTCCTTCAATTCTGCCTCTATGTTATGGTTTATGTCTAGTTGTCCCCCCAAAGCCTCATGCAGTCAATGGGCAGGGACTTCTACAGACTGAGACTTCATTCATGGGTCACTGGTATTCTGTGTTTTAGTACTGATCTAGAGTTTGAGACTTGATCCATGAACCCTGGGATTACATGTTTTAAGTACTTCTGGGATTATGGGTGTAGCCTGAGGCAGAGAGCCTGAATGTAATATAAAGAGTGACAGAGAGATAGACTAGAGCTGTTGTTGCTCTCTGCTGCACTGTTTGGTTGGCTACCTCTGCCACCATTTTGTTGCTGTTCCGCTGCCATGAACTGGTTGCTCTCTGTCCTGCTCCACTCAGCCTTGGGCCGGCCAAATATGGACTGAAACCTCCAGTAACTGTGAGCTAATAAACCTTTCCTTCCTTCATTTCGAGTGTCTAGTATTTGTCCCAGCAACGAGCAAAAGTAACTGAGACACTCCATCTCCACAAGTAAGCACTTCAACAAATTTTAATTTGAGTCATCTGCAGGGAATTTTGTTTCCAGTCAGGAACTTGGTATTTATCCACACCAATCTAACTCCCTTACCCCTTCACAGACATTCTTCTACAACACTGAGTTATTTTCCCCATGAATTCTTTTATTTTATAAATGTCTCCATGGTCATAGATTTAAGCCTATGCAGTTTCTATTACCTTACCTTAAAGAACTAAGTGTGTTCCCCAAAGATCATGTTGATTTTGCTAAGGATGGTTGATTGATAGAATAAAGGGTAAGTGGTATCATAATTGAAGATAGGCAACTGAATTTTCCATGAGCTAAATCTTTAAAAAATGTAGACATAAGAATTTTATGTATGAGAAAGTAACATACAAGAGGGAGCCTACTTGAAGCTTTAAGTGTCTGTGTGCCTACTGACACTTTTTAATCCCATTTGTACCCTAATCTTCATTAAGCACTGACAACTAGGCATGAAAATAAAACAGTATTTTTGCTTGAAGGCTCATAAGCTGGTGGGAGGACAAAAACATAAAAAGAATAAGTGTCATACCAAATATGGACCAGAGGTCTGGGGGCAAAGAAGAAGTTTGTTGTTAATAGGGAGGATTTGTAAGGGAGGCATCAGAAAATGAGAAAATTAAAAAAGATTGTGTTTTGTGTTTCAATTGCGTTCAGAAAATTTGATGGTTAATATGAATATGAAGTCTTTGTTAGCCTTTAAATTCAAGGAGGGAAGGAAGGAATGAATGTTCTAGTCAACAAGGTGCTTTTAGAGTAAGATTATAGGCCAGATAAGTGAGTATCACCAGCAATGGCAGGTGAAGTGATAATAATATCAAATTTGCTTACTTGTTACTAAAGCCTCTAAGCACGTGGGTCCTAGTCATACGGAGAGCACAAGATGGGAAATACCCAAAGCCCGTAGCTGAACATTCTGGTAACCAAGCAATTTCTGAATACAGAAGAATCCAAGTAATTTGTTAGCTGTCAAATTTCATACGTACACATGTACCACTGGGTTGCATGTGTGAGTGTGTGTGGTTGCAACATGACTTTTCTAGTCTGCAAGATAATAGTTCCATTCACTGACAGTCTTGGAATATTAAGAAATATTCTAACAGCATTTTTCTCATTGTAATAATAGTTTTATGCTTCTGTAGAGAGAAAGGGTTATTTACACAAATACTTTTATCATCCTCATGGTTTTGTCAGTG
The DNA here is from genome assembly GCA_004027025.1 of Myocastor coypus. Classification (NCBI taxonomy): domain Eukaryota; kingdom Metazoa; phylum Chordata; class Mammalia; order Rodentia; family Myocastoridae; genus Myocastor; species Myocastor coypus. The sequence goes on along the minus strand of PVJA010002824.1, from coordinate 36,108 downwards.
AGATGCCTTGGTTCATGAAAATCAGTTTGGTGCAAATCATTCAAATTGGAACCAAATAAACACAGAGGTCCTGTCCTCAGTCTGACAATAGAGTAAGGATCAATCAGCAAAATTTTATTATATGAAGGGCCAGAGAGTAAACCATGTAGCTTTGTAAGACATATTATCTCTACAGTCAAAATTCAACATTGTTATACTGCAGTTAAAAAAATACCTAGGGGCTGGTGAGATGGTTCAGTGGTCTAAAGGGCCTGCTTAGGCAAACTTAGGCAACTGCAGTGACTGTAGTTCGATCCCTGGCACCACATGGTGCATCAGCCCCATCCCCATGGCGGGCTGAGCTGGCCATAATAAGAAAGAAAGAAAGAAAGAAAGAAAGAAAGAAAGAAAGAAAGAAAGAAAGAAAGAAAGGAAACCCAGATAATATGTAAAGCAATGGGTGTGGCCATGCTCCTAAAACTTTGGTTACAGAAGGAGGTGGCAAGCCAGATTTGACCCATGAGATCCAGTTTGCCAGCCCAGTATAGGGCTATAGAGAAGGAAGAGAAAATATAAATGAAGAACAAGGAAAACAGCTCTACACTGCGGAGGTGCCAAGTGATGTACTAAGGTAACCACAATAAATCTACCAGAAGTCATATTCCATATTTGCTGAAATAAAACATAGAGATACAATTTCCTACCTACTCTGTTAAAAAAATCCTATTTTGAAAAATACAAATATATGGTTCAGAAATAGGAGCTAATTATAACATGGGTGAACTTTGAAAATATTATCCTAAGTAAGACAAACCAGGCAGAGAAGCCCACATATTGTATTATTGCATTTATATGAAATGTCCAGAAGTGGTAAATCCATGCAGACAGGAAGCAGATTAGTGGTTGCCAGGGACTGTGGAGAGGGGAAGTGTGGGAGTGACTGCTAATGGGCACAGGAGTTTTTTAAGATGATGAAAATGTTCTGAATTGGTTAGTGGGGATGGTTGTAGAGCTCCGTGGATGTACTAAAACCACTGAGTGGCACACGTTAAAAGGCTGGATTTTATGGCATGAAGATTAAATGCCAATTTTAAAGAAGCAGGGCCTATTCCCGCTTCGGTTCCATCTTTCTGGAAGGCAACTTGAGACAATGCGCATTTACAGTTTGGCAAATGTAGAGGCACAAGAGAAGTAGCAGCTAAGAAAATATGGAAACTGAGGAGCAGCACAAAAATTATTTCAGCAACTTGAGCTGCTCCATATGGCCTAGTTCAGATTCAAAAAGGTCACTGTCACACCTTGAGCTCAACTAAAAGGTGATACGTTGCCTTGCTATATCTGTGGGGAATGTTTGTGGACGTGTTTATATGCGTTAATATCTGATTTGCTGGAACCTGAGATAATTATTGCTGGGCTCCAAGCTAGGAGCTCTTCATACATTGCTAATCTTTAGCACAGTTCTGTAGATTTTGCATCACAGAACCTATTTTGCACAGAGCAAGCTGATGGACAAAGGCCATGCTGTTTCTTCAGGCCTCCCAAGCTCCTGGATCTCAGGCAGAAGATACCTTGAGTAGGAGCAGGCTATTGACTTATGCCTCACTCCCTGGACAATCCTCAGCTGTTTTCTCTGCCCAAGAAGGGAGTTACTTAGAAGACCTTCCAAATGTGTTCACAATGTGGCCATCTGGATTTCAGCAATAGCTTCCCTGCTGGACTCCCCAGTTGCTCTCCTGGTGACAACTGCCAGAGGACATATTCCAAGCTTAATCAGCCCATGCTCCCTTTTCCTTACAGGCTACACTCCTCATTGCAATTTAGAAGGGCTTGGATGCACTGGTTCCACTGGCCATCACATGTTTGTGCCCTGCTCTTGCTCTTCCTGCCCATCAGGCTTTGGAGGCTTATCCTAGCTGATGAGTCCTCCTGGAATGCCCTTTGCATGGCTAACTTGTCATTCAGGCCACCTCCCACAGAACGTGCCTTGTCTACTGTTCTAAAATAGCCACAGTTTGCTCTATTTTAGTTTTTGCAAAGCTTTTGCCTTCTGATATGTTCCCTTCTCATTCCTTTTCCCCTCCTCCTCCTCCCTCCTTGTCTCCTTGCTTACTTCTTTCTCTCTTTATCTTTTCCTGGCTCCTTTCTTCTTTTCTGCACTCCTTCCCTTCCTTCCTTGTTCCCTCCAGTAGAGTATAAGCTCTATGTGAATATGAACGCTGTGCTGTTCACCTGCTGCTGGTCCATTTTAGGCAGACAAATATTTGTTGAAAGAATTAATGAATGCCAATGAATCTTGGCAAAGGTCCTATGTTGTACTGTGTGATTAAAGATGTGAATCCCACAATACATAGTTTTGGCTCAGTGGAGAGGTAACTAATAAATGGGCCTAATGACCACAAACTTCAGAAGACTCTAACCAACACTGACCATTTGCAATTGCCCCCACCCTTGAGGCTCCATGTCTGAGACAAGTTTCAGCCTGAAGTGAGTTTTTATTACCTACTTGTAAACTCCTGAATCATGCGGTTTACAGGGCAAGTGCTAATGCAGTCATAATTATATTGGTGTGAACACATTGTCATAGAAATGTAGCAAACATACACCATTTAAGAGGAACCAGCTGCTCCTAACGCATGATCAGCTGTCTCATAGAAACCAATCAGCAGGAATACAACTAGGGAATTTGAACTGAGTGACTGAAGGTGACACACCCAATAAATCACAGAGTAAGATGACAGTACACACCAGCACCTTAGAGCAGCCAATTCACTGCCCATGGAGCTTCACATTAGAGGTGAATCTGTGACTAACACACTGATCCACCCTGTTCAAATGGAAACTGCCATTGTTTTCACTGTCGTTGTTTAATTAACCCAAGCACAAAGTAAGTGTTAAACTTCAGTCTGCAAGTGATTCCATTCTTCTTTGGAAATAGATCAAGAAACAAGAAGAGGCATGACTGCGTTCCAAATGCAGCATTTACCTAGAGGATTTCCCCCTTTTTCAAACTTTGAAATAACTATTGTTCCATTAAAAGAATCAAGGGAGAAAAATACCAAATCTTTGATAGTTTCTTAATTCACACACGCACTGGGCTCCCCCCAAAAAACATATTCACTTTCCTTGTGTCCCCCAGAATCAGTAATTTTCATGGATTTGGTGACAATTCTACAGCAAGAATCCTTAGTCTCACCACTACCGGCGGAAGCCTTTTCTATGGGGCTGTCATAACATTCCTGGCCTCTACTCACTAGATTCCAGTAAAATAATCTGCCCTACCTATAAGCTATGACAATGAAAAATGTCCCTAAACATTGCCACATCACTCAAGAAGGACAAAGCCACTCCAGTTTGAAAACTATAGTTTAGGGCACAATAATATAAAAGTCTAAGAAAGACCACTTAGTACTCTTTATTTGCTTCATTCAACATATGCTGATATATCTTTTTTTTTTGAACACTGTAATGAATCAGTTCAGAATGTACACTGTAAACTCTTTCATTTTTTTCTTTTCTTTTTTGTTTAGATACCAGGTATCAAACTCAGGACCTTGCACCTGTGAGGCAGGCACTTATGCCACTGAGCTATCTCCCTACCTGGCCCTTTCAACATTTGGTGCTGTTATTTCAAGTCATGAGTATTGCTCACCTCCTTACATTGTATGGTAATATCACACTTAAAAATAAAAGGTCTCCAAATAATTGTTTCTGATACTGGACATTATTGTCAAATACTGCAGCAGTCTTAAAGGTGATTTCAAACCAGACACTTACAGGTCAAAATATTTGTAAGATTATTTAAGAGGAGCAAACAGACCTGGTTTTAGTTTGAAACCAGTGAAAAAGTAAGTCTTTCTTCTCTGCCTTTTGCTGAAATAACTAACCTTAATGACAATATGTTTAGAATAGCAACAGAAAGAGCAGAGCTAGCCTTCGTTTAGCCTTATGGGGTTTTACAACTCTGAAAAGACCATTAATCAGCAAACAATCTATAAAGACAACCTTAAAGAAAATGTGTTCCAACCACCTCATTCCCTTGTCTTGGTTATTATCCAAGACCAAATCCTCCAAGTTCTAAATCTTGCTACCCATAAAACTTCTTATCTGTCTTTACTCAGTCAAGGCCATCAACCAAACTCCACACACTGTTTTCTCATGGAGGAATGAGGCTATATAGCTATACGTTTGTTCACCAAACTCACTAAGTGGAAAGGAAGAGTAAGCAAGAACTGACATAAATCTTCATTAGCCTTCTGGCATGGTTCAAAAAAGCTTTACTTCAGACTTCAAGCAAATGTTAGTATTTGCTTAGGCATAATTTTCTTTTTGTCTTTTGGAGACAGGGTCTCGCTATGCAGTTGAGGCTGGCCTTGAGCTCACTTTTGTAGCCCAGGCTGGTCTCGAACTCGCATCGATCCTCCTGCCTCAGCCTCCCAAGTGCTGGGATAACAGGCATGCGCCACCATGCCCGGCTACTTAGGCATAATTTATTCTAACTGAAAAAAGCATATTTTAAAAGCTGTTGATGATCATATACAGATTATTTAACAGAAATCTGGCAAGTGTAAACATATTTATGGTGGTCGAAGTGTTTCGTGATTTTGTTTGTTTACATAATTTTTGTATGATACTTTATGGTTACTAATTTTGTATCAGAACACATTCTCACATGAGTGATATAATTTTTGAAAGTTCTTGATAGAAAGATGCAAAGTTGATTAGTATGATCTTTATGACATTTTTTTCTGATGAGTTAATGACTTGCTTTGTACAAGCCCACATTTTGTTTAGGCCTAACAGACGAACAGTTCATATAATCCATCTTAATTCATTTTGTGGCTTTCCTCTAAACTAGTAGCCCATACCTTGGGATTTACATAACACCAGCCCTTTCCATTAAAGAAACTCAAAGGAGATCATGTTCAGGGTGACTGAGTGGACAGAATGTCGCTCATCCAAAGTAGGAGGTGTGGACCTAGGAGTACTCTTCGCTGACGACAGTGTGGCTCGGTACATCTGTAGTGTATGGAAGGTCTAGGTCCCCATTCCAACTCTTGGCCTTTTGAACTTTCATTAATGATCATTTGAGTATCCTTGCCTTTTATAGATCTCCAATGCAGTAATTCAAAAGCTGTTTGGGGCATGTTGATATTATGCATCCAGTTTAGAAGTCGCCTAAACACTTCCAAACAGCATTCATATAATTTCCAAATAATGAATCAATGAATAATGAACCCTTTATACTAAGCCAATGAAATTAATGATTAAATGGCACCTGAATATGGTGTGCTGTCTTATTGTCCTCTCCCATGAAATGAAGACATATCTAGTCATATATATTCTCTTTTTAAAAACTTGGGTGTTCATTTTAAGGCACTCTAATAAAATAATACATGCAAACTCCTATAGAACCAATGCTTGGATTGCCAGGTATTCAGCATATCATAGTATCACTTATGAAATAATTCTGAAAGTGATTACTTAAGAAGTATGACAATGGGCACATCGTAGAGTGAGGCCTAACAAAGTGGGACTGTGAGTAGAGCCATACACTCTGCTGTCTGCTTCACCTTTCACAGAGCAGTTTCAGATCCTCCTGTGACTTCAATGTCAGTGTCAGCTCAACTTGTATAACATGCCAGCTGACAGCATATGAGAACCGAAGCTCCAGCACAAGTGCACACTACTACATGCATAATTTCATTCCGCCACCAACTCACCTTACAAAAGAAGAAAGAAGGCGTGATGTCTCCCAGTGCAATAAAAGATTAAATAATGCATCAGAGTCACATGCCTAGCAAGGACCTGAGGCAGGCCCAGAAGCCGGGCTTGTCACAGCCTATCAAAGCCAGTGCTCACCTGGAAGAGCAAGTCCTTGTCCTGTGCTGGAGAGCTGCTGGCTCCTATCACAGCTACATGAGGAGTGGAACCATGGATAATAGGTCCAGAAATCATTGGATAGGCTTTTTATGTCCTGGTGTGAAGTCAGACATATGTTTTCTAAATGTTGAGACCTTCAGAGAATCATGAATCAATAGCAGTACTTCCTACTAAATGTTATGCCTATGTGTTTCTCCAACAGACAAGCAAATATATAAAAAGCCATACTTAGTGAATATTTCACCTCAACAATCTTTTCAGTGAAGTTCAGTTCATTCTCTTCCCTTCCCTAGACTTTGCTCATCAGCTGTTCTTAATTCCTCTAGCACTCCAAAGGCACACAGAGCAGAGGAGCAAGGGGCTGGCCATGCAGAATGCCTTCCAATACAGTCCAGAGCTGCAAATTCCACTAGTGCAGTTCAGAAACTGGAATCTGTTTCTTTAGCAATGCTTCAAGTATAGGGGACTGAAAAATGGGGTTTTACCAATGGGAACTTGCAAGTGGTGGCCGTGACTTCCAGTTCCTTAGACACTCCTTTTAGAGCAATGATTGTGCAATGCTTGCTTTCCAAAAATGTATCCCTACGGAGTTGCTTTCTTTGCTCTGTCTTCCACTAGGTTCACATGCTGGCTGCATTATAGCACCTGTTCCCTCTCACTGAAACCTTTCCTGAGGAGTCAGCCTTGTTCACAGGACAGTTAACCATCCCAGGTGGATGTGCTACTCATTGTTTTGGTTTGCCTAAGCGCCTGGCAGTTTTGCCTCACATGTTTGGTGTGGTGCTTCCCTCTCCTCTTTAGCTTTACATCCTCTGAAATTTCTCACTTGGATTCTTTCCTTTGATTTAAGTGTCTGCTGAACATCACGACGGTGATTTACTGCCATTATCCCCTATGGTGCACTGCTTCTATTTTCCTTTCTCTTTTTGTTTTTCACAATTTTATTTCAACTCAGATGAAGAAGAAAGACAGTTGGTCTTGGGATCTAAAACCAGCCATGTGGTGATAGGCCCACCACCTTTCCTGGCAAGCTCCTCTCTGAACATGATACTCCTATACTTTTAAGAAGTGGGTATAGGAGGAAGGAGGAGGAGGAAAAGGAAACAATCAAAAGTTTGATGTCCTCCTCTTTTGGGTTAATGAGGCACAACAGTTACCTAATTGCATTGCTCCTCAAATAGTGATATGGTAGAGACCCCAAGGTGATTCTCAAAGGTCGTTGCTGCCTAGATATTCACAGCCTTATATTTGCTTTTTGCAGTTCTCCAAGTTCTGGGGGTGATGTGCTGTGCAGCAATAGGAAACTAGCACAGGAGCATCACAGAAAGAGCACATGGTCAATGGACCTGCCATATGTTGGCACCAGTGTGAGACTCATGGAAAATAATCATGCCAGTTTCCCAACTGACCCATATCACTATTATCCAGCTATGTTGACTCAGAATACAGGCTAAAACCTGACGGGTGAACACAGTGATCCCTGGGACAAATAACTTGGGCTTAGTTTCTGTGCCAAATACATAAAACAGGAAGCAATCACTTGGCAGAAAGTAGCTAGTTAATACATAGATTAATAAACTGATATAAATGAATGAAAGATAAGTACTGACTGAGTGACAGAAGTTTTAGGTATTACCTGATATAACCAGGATGCATTTAGAGAGAATTCCACTCTAAATTGAGATTTTAAAATATGAGAGGACTAAGTTATTTGCTCAGGAACAGTTTTGATATCATGGCTGGATAAGACAGCTTCATTTGGCTTAGCAATATTTTCAGGAATAATTCTTTTTGACTTAGACACTTTTCATTTTTTATAGTGATTTTTGTCTCTAAATAAAGAAGTAATCAAGACTGCAATTCAGAAAAAATTTCTTCCCTAGTTATTCTTAGTATTATAACAAATTATGCTGCCTCCTATGGCTTTAAAAATCAAGCCAGGCGTGGTGGCGCAGGCCTGTAATTCCAGCACTCGGGAGGCTGAGGCAGGAGGATTGGTGTGAGTTCGAGACCAGCCTCGGCTACAAAACTGAGCTCAAGGTCAGCCTGAACTGCACAGTGAGACCCTGTCTCAAAAAGACAAAAAAAAATCAGTCAAAGTTCATGTGTAGTTAAAAGTTGCTTCTCTTTGTTTCATTTTTCAATTTAAAAAGTAATCAAAGCTCATTTGCAGTTTGAAATTATTTCTATTGTTTCATTTATTGATATTTATGTTCAATATAAGTTCTTTTAGATACTTATTAGCAATGATCATATTATTATAATTATAGCTCTAAACATTATTAACAAAATACAGAGACTTATAACTTTTTCTTTCAGCTCAACACAATAATAATAGCGTTATGCTGCATCAATACTGGTTCTTAGTACTTAAGAGAGCCTCTGGCTTAAGCATCCATGAACTTAAATTCTGATCAATTTTTTTTATCAATGAAGTGATCCTAACCTTCTTGACACTCAGTTCATAAAGTCCTGCTATAGAAAGTTTACAAATCAGTTAAATGACATAAATGAATTGTTTCTTAAATGCCTGGCTTTTAGGTACCTGTGCCAAACTTTTCGTTTTGTTGTTGGTTTTTTTTTTTTTTTTGTAGTTTGAATACAGCATAGCTGGGTGTAGACTTCACTGTTTATACTTCATGTTCTCTGAATTTCCCAGATTTGTGGTTGCATTCCTGTCTTTGATTTTGGGAAACTATCAGTCCTTATTACTGACAGTTGATAGTAGATATTTTTTCTACTCCTTTTGTCTTCTGTTATTTCCTTTATGGATATGTTATGTCTTTTATATTTGTAATTACCTCGTGATTCTCAGGTATTTTGTATCCTTTTTCGTTTTTTTTTTTTCTCATTGCATTTCAGTTTGGGAAGTTTTAATTAGCTCATCTTCCAGAACTAGTTTCTCTGTGGTCCTGTCGTTGTTCATGGGCCATCAAAGGCATTCAGCATTTCTGTTAGTGTTTGGCTCCTTTCCGTCTTAGAGTTTCTATATTTCTGCTTAAATTATCTATCTCTTCTTGATACAGCATCCACTTTTCTCAGCGGACCTTTAGTACATTAATTATATTTATTTAAAATTTTTCATCTGTTAATTCCAAAATCTTTTGTCTTATCTGGCCCTGATTTTGATACCTAATCTGCTCAGGTTGTAATTTTTCTTTCTTATTAGAGTACTTTGAAATGTTTTATTAAGACCTGGTCACAACAGATTGGGCAATAGTAACTGAAGTAAATAGGATTTAAGCATGGCATTTTGTGATGATCTGGCCAGGAGTTAGGATATATTTTCTGTGAGCTAAGACTGTATCATACACTTAAATTTCCTTAAGTTTTCCTACGCTGCTCCAATTTATTGTCACTGTTTCCTTAGAAGCTTCTTAAATAGAGCTTCAGCATTGCAGTTACTTGACTTATTATTACTGCCATTATATAAGGCCCTGTGATATAGGCAGAATGTAGGGGAAAGGGAAGAATTTTATGGTCCCATGATTAAGTATTGGTCTTCATTTTTGCCTGTGTTCCTGAACTGTGATGTTCTTGAGTGATCCTCAGTTTTATTCCCCCCTTAGGTGAGATTAGGAGACTAGAGATGGGTTGGTCAGTCATTTTCTTTCTCGCAAATCAAATAAGGCTGCGACTTTTCTTCTGCGATGAGCAATGCCCTGAGCTTACTTAAAATGCTTAATTTTGTATATCAAGATGGTTGTTTTCCCCCTTTATCTGGTCAAGCACTAAGTTAAATTTTCTCTGATCTTCACTATAAAACTCTGCTAAGCATTCATGGATGGGCTGGGATCCCACTGATACAGGGTTCCCCTGAATTACTCAGCTGCAACAGTTCACTGAAGCTATAACGTTAATGTTCTTATTGGCTACTAGGTCTGGTGACTTTTACATCAGATGAACTCATCTATATTGTCTTGATTTCCCTGCATGCCCAGTATTTGTGGCAGAAATTTGTCCTGTGACCTCAGTCATCTGGTAGATTCCGGACATCCTGTTAGTTTTCAGTTTGTTCTGCATTTTCCCTTGTTGAGAGGGCAGGAGTGATCACTTCCAAAGTCTTTAGATATTGGAGTGGAAACCAGATGTTTTTGATGGTAACTATATTTCAAAGTTTTAAATAAGATACACTCTTCTCAACTAGAAAGATCTATAAATCTAGCAATCTAGAACTTCAGATATGTGGTACTTAATTTCCTCACATCATCAGTCAGATCTTATGACATGAAACAAATTAGAAATAGATCAATAATGTCTCCTTTTTGGAGAGTACAAATATTACTGCCTTTCATTTTATAGATATTGCTGTCAGTTAGTCTAGCTGACAAGTAATGAGTTGTCAGGAAACAAAAAGTTCCCAAAATGTAAATGGTGGGTAGGGAAGGAATTATTTTTCTACTTAGAAGTATAAGAAATATTTAATTAAGGGTAGTTGTTTAAAAATGTGTTCTTGGAACTTCAGAGGAAAAATGATAAATGGTGTACTAGTTTTCTGGTATTACATAACAAAAGCACAAATAATTGAGCAAATTAAAAGATACTATTTATTAGGCCACAGTTATATATGTTTGAAGGTTATATAGGCCAAACTGGGTGCTATGCCAGGGTCTGACAAGGCTGAAAATTAAAGTGTTGGCTGTCCTAGATTAACTTGGAGGCTCTCGAAATCAATCTGCTTTCCAGATCATTCAGGTTGTTGGTTGCCTTTAGCTCTTGTAACAAGCTTCTACTTCCTTGTTTTCGTCAGTGGAGAATTTCTCCGTTCTGACAGGTTGCTGCCTTTATATCCCTGTGCGTCATCCTTTCCATCTTCAAAGCCAAGAATGATACATCAAGCATTTCATATCGTTTAAATTTCTCTGACTTTCCTGCTACCCTAGTCAGAGAATAATCTCTTTTTCTGAGAGTTCATTGAAGCAAATCATACCTACCCTGAAATTGTTACTATGTCAAGCTCAATTGTTCAGTATATGCCATAAAAACATTTGTAGATGTGCTATAACACGCACAGACTCTGAGGATTTAGGTAGAACAGCTTCACAGGCCATCCTAAATGCTCCACTTACTCCAAAGAAATAGTGAGAGGCCCCCTGGCTTGAGAAGTCAAGAACATTGATGTATTTGAAACTTTTTTTTCAAATAAATAAATAAATATATCTATCTATCTATCTATCTATCTATCTATCTATCTCTCTGTCTATCTATCGGGTCTTGCTACACAGTTCAGGCTCATAGTGATCCTCCTATCTCAGCCTCCCTAGTTAGTGCTGGGATTACAGGTGTGATTACCACCACACCAGGTACTGGGGCTGCCATGGCGTCCCTGGAAAACTATTTAAAGGACTAAGTCAGTAAACTCTGCAAAAGTAAATAAAGAGCTAACAGAATTAAAAATTTCAAAGATGCCATGTAGAAGGCATAGTATACATTTATTCACTTCACAAAGCGGATTTAGTCATGTGGAGGTTTTTAGCACCACTATCTGGCAACAGTTTTGGGAGGTATACAGGGATGGGGAGGCAGACCAGTGTGGGGATGGAAATTTCTCATATCTCTTGGCAATTAAATTTGAAAGGCCTTATAGAAAAAAAATCTATATTGGTTGATTGTATGCATATTCTTATGTATTTCCACTTGTTGGATCTCTACAGTTTTTATACAGTGAGGAATGTGGGATAACAAAGAAAATAAAATAATTTTATTCACTGATATTAAACAAAATGTTTGATGAATTCTAAAAATGCCTGTTTGATATGATGAGAAAATCATATAGCGTTTCCTTCTCTTTTTCAGTTATGGCAATATCAGCATACCGTGGAAACTATATATGCATAAGCTTCTTCTTTTTTTTTTTTCTTCTTCTTCTTCTTCTTCTTCTGCTTCTTCTTCTTCTTCTTCTTCTTCTTCTTCTTCTTCTTCTGCTTCTGCTTCTGCTTCCACTTCCGCTTGTGCTTCTGCTTCCTTTTTAAAAGTGTATTTGGTACAGACTCTCACTACACAGCTTGAACTCCTAATAATCCTCCTGCTTTCAGTCTCCCCAGCACTGGGATTATAAACATGTGCCACCACGTCCTAATTTGGTGGCTGGTTCAGCATGCTGGGGCTGGAACTTGCATGGCATGTGGTGCCAGGAATCAAACCCAAGTTCCTGTGCTTGCCTAAGCAGGCGCTAAGTCTGCTCAGATATCTTTATGACCCTGCATGAGCTTTTGATAATTCTCTCTGGACATCCATGTGAGGGATCAAAGTCATGTTCAGGTATCCATGTCTGTATCAGTATTTATGTTATTCCAGTCTCACTCACTCTGTTTTGCCTGACTAGAGATGATCCCTGAGGCCATATCCTATGACCTTTACTGACAGCGTACAGCATAGAACATAGTTCTCCCATTTTCCAGTCTTGTTTGTCCTGAGAGACTGTGGAAAGCATGTTCAAGTCCTCACTAAACCAGTGTGAAGTGTTTGTTACAAACCAGAACAATGTGGATTGAATGTTTGCATCAGATGACCTGGACAGCCACTGCCTTCACAGGGTTGTCTTTAGACCATACAATTCTAGTGCAAAGGTTGGAACTTTAAGAGGAGACATTCTAAAACCTTTTTGTGCCTATTGCTGAAGACCAGTGCTGAGCCTACTGGGATCATATTAATCTACAGGTGTCTCCTAACACTGAAGACATACTTCCTCTTATAATTGAAAAATAGACTTGATTTCTATTCTACAGTGTAATAGCTTCGACTGTGCTCTCTTAGTGGAGGGACTGGGAAACAAGAAAAGGTTTAATTTTGAAAAGTGATGATCCATAGACACTTACAGAGCATGGCAATCATGGAGCCAAAGAGGCATTTATAAAAGGATTGCAACCCCTTGTTAGAGATCACAGGGTTAGATGGAATGAGAGACACAGAAAACCCAGGTGCAAAGGTAGAGCAGATGTGCAGGCGCTTGACATGTCTTCATTGCATGCTTTCAACATCCTGGCAACCAGGTATGTTTTATCTGGACTTTTCTAAAAGTCCAGAAAGATGTGTAATAGTTCAGGTCATATGGTTGGTAAATGCTTGAGTTATGTTTGAACTTGAACCCATCTGTCTTGCTCTGAGATCATATTCTTTCTTATGTTTCACAAGAAACACCTGTCCTGGTCCTCTGCTCCAAGCAGACATCTGTGGTCTGAGAACACAAAGTAGACACTTCTGCCAGAAAGTCAGAATATGTAAGCAAAGCCACCCAACACACATAGTACCTATTCAGACAGTGACACTCAGGACATTTTTCTATGTTGTTTATTGTGTGAACTGCTAGCATTGTTTATTTTTCTTACAGTTTATCTGAAAGCCAAGATAATCACCCATTATAGTTATTTTAGGAGACTCAAGTGATAACAGGAAGCCCTCTTAGCTCATAAATATCTGCTATAGGTGCATAGGCAGTCAGACTTTTCTGGAAAAGCTCAGATGATTCAATGTTTCAGTGTTACAAGAGTTAAAGTTAAAATTTCTGTTGTAACAACTCAACTCTGCTGTTCCAGTATGAAAGCTTCCAGGGCCAATGCTACAGAAAAGAATGGGTGCGGCTGTTCCAATAAAACTTTCTTTATGAATACTGAAGTGGAATTCTGTATAATTTTAACTTGTCAGAAAGTATGATTTCTTCTTTTTAATTCTCTGTTTTCAGATTTCAAAATATAAAGACCATTCTTAGTTCACAAGCCATAGCAAAGCAGTCAGAGACCTAGATTTAGTAGCCTGTGCATTATAGTTTGCCAATTCTTGATGTACAAGATAACAATATATTTTATTTTATTTTTCCCTGCAGTTACAGTTTACTTTCAGAATATTTAAAAGAACAGAAAGAAAATCTATTGCTACCTAATTAGTGAAAATGATGGGACATAAATTGACAGTTTAAATCCCAATAACACCATTTTTTGCTCACAGGGGTTGCACACATAAAGTTTACAATTACTTCTTTTTATAAAAAGTTTTATTATTTTTTTATTTTTTTTTCTTGTTTCAGAACTTTGTTTGTTTGTTTATGTATTTATTTTTATGGCCGGCTCAGCCTGCCCTGAGGGCAGGTCTGGCACAGCATGTGGTGCCGGGGATCGAACCGCGGTCCCTGCAGCTGCCTAAGCTTTCCTAAGCAGGCGCTTTAGACCACTGAGCCATCCTGATGGGCCCCTAAAAAGTTTTATTTTAATTAAATTTTGATTGATGTAACTTCAGATTAATATGTAATTGTAAGAAAAACAGAAATATTATAGCGTTTGCCTAACTTCCTCCTATTTTATGTCAATTTGACTGCTGACAATGAGATCCACTAACTTTATTCAGATTGCACTAGTTTTATATGTATTGATGTGTTATCATTTGTGTATGTGTGCTCAATTTTATCATTTCAAGAATCCTTCCTGTTGCCCTTTTTAAATTATAGCCGCCCCCTTTCCTCTTCCCATCCCTAATGCTTGGCAGCCAGGCAGGTACTAAGCTCTTCTATACTTTTGACATTTTACTATTTCAAGAATATTCTGCAAATGGCATCACATGCTGTGTAACTATTTTGTTTTAGCTTCTTCACTTCGAATAATTGTCTGGATATTCACACAGGTTGTGTGTTCCCACCGTTTGTTCCTTTGTTTTGCTCCCTAGTCCTCTGGGCTAGAGGTTTGCCTTAGTTGATTGAACCTGTCACTTGTGGAACATTGGATTGCGTCTACATTTGAGTTAATATCAATCAAGCTTCTATCAATGTGTACATGCATTTATGTGAACATTTTGTTTCTCAGAGATAAATGTGCAGGAGTACAATTTCTTGTCTGTGTGGTATCCACATACTACTTTTAAAAAATCCACTTTGCACATTTTAAAATATGCTTTCTTTTCTAACATTATCATAAAACACTGTAACAAATGACATCACTGAAAAGGTCTTTTAAGCATTCCCTGCCATCTTGTATTCTTGTTTTATATACTCAGAAACTCTAGACTACAGAACTTAACTAACCCCAAAGAGTTAGTCACCAGAGAGAATGGTCAGTGCTGGTTGTTCCTGGATAAAAAAAAAAATCGCTTTTTATGTCTCTCCCATTGGCGTTCTCATGCTAACATGCTGTGCCAATAAAATTTCAGACTCAAGCAACAGCAACATTTTTCTCATCATAAGAGAAAGAGCGGTGATGACTTTGATTTCTAGACACTGTGAGTTCATGTCCAATGGTCTGTCCTTGCTGTAGCCTTCCTCAGTGGAGCCTTGTGTGGCTTCTTCACTCAGAACTTGAAACTGCCTCATAGCCCAGGAAAATAATCAGGGACAGCAAGCGTGAACATGCAAACAGTGTTTAATAATTCTCCAGGGTGTGCATGGGAACTGGAAACTAAAGCTCAGTGACCGCAGCAAACAAACTGTGTTCATCAGGCCCTGAGGGGTTCTTCAGCTGCAAGGTTAATAAGTTGACTATACTGATGGAGAAAGTCTTATTCTCATTTTGATAAATTACAGTTCTGCAAATCCGAACCTCACCAGACTAGTTTCCTGTATGGACTACAGAATTTACTTCATTTTTGTTCTTAGAGATTGGAGATTGCTTTTATACTCCACTGGATACTACCAGAAATGCAGATATTCTACCATTTTTTACTCTGGTTCCCAAGTGTAGGACCCAATGCAACAGTCTGTCCATATCTGAAACCATAGCCGTGGAGTTATGAGACTAGCAGCAGCAACATCAGCTTCCCGGTGAACCTGTTAGCCAAGCACGCTCTTGGGCTGCATCCCAAGACCAGGTGGGATAGACAGGGAATCTGAACATGAGAGGAGGCTTGAAGGAGGGGTTGGGGAAATAAAAAAGATCAAGAGGCGATCTGCATGTGTATGGACTCCCCCTGGTGAATGTATTCATCATGTATCACAAACATACACTGATGCAAAAAGAAAATAACGAATTTTTGCTAGTAAATTCACAAAGCTCATTCATGCCCAGCTCTCATGTGGAGATTCCAAAGTTTGTTGAGCATTAGCATTTGTTTCAATCACTATAGAAATATTTTAGGTAGGTAACAGAAAAGTAAGCCTTGCTTGCAAGCTAGCAATAAAAAATCTCCAGCTATACAAATAATTTCAATCATTTTCCTCAATTGCAGTCTTATGCAGATGTGGTGTGAACTGAGAAACCACTGTGCTTGCTTTAATTTCTTTTTCTTTTGTATTACTGAGGATTAAGTCTAGGGCCTTGTGCATGCTAAACAAGTACTTTGCCCCTGAGCAACATCCCCAGTGTTGTTTCAGATCTTTTGTTTGTTTATTTTTATGGCCGGCTCAGCCTGCCCTGAGGGCAGGGCTGCCGCAGCATATGATGCCAGGAATCGAACCGTGGTCACTGCAGCAGCCTAAGCTTTCCTAAGCGGGCGGTTTAGACCACTGAGCCATCCTGCCGGGCTCAACATCCCCAGTCTTTAAAAAATATATTTTTTTTTTATTTTGAGACAGGATCTTATTAAATTGCCCAGGTAACCCTCAAAATCATGATCCTCCTGCCTCAGGATCTCTATTTCCTGAGAGTTAAAGCACTGTATATGTTACCATGCCTAGCAACATTCTTACTTCTGAAAACAGATCATAGTTCTCTTCGTGTATGTAGTGTTTGTTATTTTTGTAAAAATATGTACAGCTTGTGCCTTTCTTAGCACTTTTTAAATTTTTTATCAAATTATAATTTCCTTGAGGGCAGTGAATATGCATCTCTATAGCCTAATAAATGACTAATACATAGTTGAACAAATGAATGGATTGTGTGTCCTATTGTACAGTATTTGCTTCTTCCACTAATAAATAGCGCACTTAAATTTAGGGAAGGAACAAATTTTGTTTGTGCTAGATTTTAGAACATTTTCTCAGTACCCTTAAGTAAACAGACCCTTGCCTGAACATTCTATGTTAATAGAAATTGCTGAACACACAAAAAATAGCCAAATAAATTTCATCTGTGGAGTTAGTGCACAGAATCTAAATCATTTTACTATGAATATTATTTTCTGGGGCATGTGTGAAAAAAATAATTTAATGTTGCTATGCTGAGTATTATTTGACCTACCTATCTACCTATGAAGTGCATGTTTGGGCGCACTTATGAGTGAGCTAAGGCACTGTGACAGAGATACCTTTTTCCCAAGTAGCCCCTCATAGAACAATGAAAGAAAACAAAGAATACTCCACTAGTTGAGCTCACAGGATCCAGCTTCTACTGAGGTTTTGTTAAGAAACAAAATTACACAGCTTTGCGAGATGATTCAAATTATAGCATTAAAGTAGGGGTGTTACAAGTCTTTGATGTTGAACTTTTAGGTTTTTCTGCCTCTTTGGTTATTGGGTATGGTTAAGAGTAACTGACATTTCTAACAAAAGTATTATGACAAATAAGCACCTTTGAAAGATCAGGAATGTGAGAAGGAAAATCACAACACTCATGCTTAAGAACATAAGATAACAGCAAGGAAGATCTGTGCTCTTTAATTTTCATCGGAAGGGTGACAAATGCGAAGTGTTTACCTTGGTGGTCTTTGTGATTGAAGACTTCAGAAAAATACACGGTTTTTTTGGACTACCATAGGGTAAAAGAAAAGAAATCATTTGTCTCTGATTTAGAATCTAAGCAGAAGGAAAAATAAGATATGTTTATGATAAGCAGACTTTAGCAATGAAGGACTGAGGAAACCAGCTGTTGCTATTAGTTCCCTTCAGAAGTCAATATGGTTTTCCATTCCATCAAAAGAATACTTCCTTGAGAGTGGCAGAAACAAGAATGGTCACAGGCATCAATTTACTTAATTCTGTATTGCTGCCATCTTTGTGTATTTATAGAAATAGGAACTTTTTGTTGATTATGGGTTTTGTTCTATTGAAATGTGTCTTCAAGACATGTATATTTTTAAAATGACTAACAGGTTTCTGATCCAAGAGGATATACAAAACTAGGCTGAGTAAAGCATCATCTTCCAAACAAATTTTACTTTGTGTTTAATTTGTTCAAGCATTTTGGATAATTTGCCTCCAGGCAAACTCTTAAAAGTTAGTTTTGAGCCAACATGTGCTACAATGGTTGTCTGAAATCACCAAATATTTTAGTAGTGTTAATGCTAATTCATTTGGGCATGGTTCACATGGAAAGTGTTAGCTACATCTAGTTTAGGCAGGTTCAGTGAAGCTATAAAGTTTCTCATTGTGAATGAAGGGGCAGGGTATGGAAAATGGATGGCCACTTTCGTGTCTAGTAAATTGCTGTTTCTACATGGTATCAGTCCTTGTCATGACCTATAGTACCAAAAACATCTTAATTGCTGCCTATGTTCACAGGTCTCTGAAGTAAGTCTAAGACATTCTGAGTGATTTGGAGTAAAATTACTATTAACTATCAGACTCACAATCCTTTGGTGGGCTATTATCAGTAACACAAAATACAACAAGTACTGGCAAATATGTGGAGCAAAGGAAACATTTACACTGTTGGTGGGAATATAAAGTAGTACAGCCACTGTGAAAACCAGTGTGGAAGTTGCTCAAAAATTTTAAAACAGAGATACTGTTTAATCCAGCTCTACCATTACTATGGTTTGTATCTAGTTGTCCCCCCAAAGCCTGATGTAAATCATGGGTCTGTCAAGCGTGGCACTTGAGGAGGCGTGGCCAAGAGAGGCTCTAACCATTGAACTGACAGCACGCGCTGTCAGAGCACCTGCCCCCCACCAGGGAGCAATTTCCCACTGAGGCATGGAGCAGATCATCCTGGACAGGGCAGCGCCCCAGCCCCTCCTCCAGTCCCTATGAAGCAGGGTCAGCGTCTTGAAACCTCCAGGAACTGTGAGCTAAATAAACCTTTCCTCCTCTAAGCATGTGTGTCTGGTATTTGTTCCCACAATGACAGAAGAGTAACTAAGACAACAATGCTTCTGTATATACCAAAGAGAACTAAAAAGATATCTGAATATTCATATTTACTGTGGTACAATTTACAATGACTGAAGTATGAAAAGAACCTGGATGTTCGTTAACAGATGAATAAAGTGTGATTTATGTACAGAAATGTATATAATTATTAAAAGCAGTGAAATCATTTGAAGGAACATGAATGAGATCAGAGATCACCATGTTAAGCAAAGTAAGTCAGACTTAGTCAAATATATTATTTTCTGTCATATGAAGAATCTACATAAAAGAGAAAGATGACAAAATGAGAAGAGAAACAATGACAGCAGAGGAAGACAGTATGGGCGAAAGAGGGTAAGTGGGATAGTTGGAGGGTGAAATGATCAAAATATGTATTTGTGTGTATGCACATATTAAAATAAAGCCCATTCTTTTGTATAACTGATATGTACTAATGAAAAATTATCTTCCCAACATCTGTGACATTCTGTGCAACATAACAGGTCATTAGAAAGCTAGTGATTGTGGCTGTGGCAAGTGGAGGGATGTAGAAATAAGATGAGTTTTTTACAACATACTTGGGATGGGGAGTTCGATATAAAATTGGCTTTACTTGTGGAAGGGAAGTTTGCATTGTATGCAAACATGTGCACACCTGTGCATGGGTACTGTGATCACACTTGGAAAGATTTATAAATTTTGAAGACCACTGACCTAGTCCCTTCAACTAATTAAGTGGAATTAATTTGACCTATAATTTATATCCCTTAGTCATTTCCTTCTATTGTGACTTATAAGACACAATACAAAAATATCTTTAAAAGTGCATCATAGTTTTAAAAATTTGTTGTAATCAATGACTTCAAATTTCTCCATTTCATTTTTTTCTTGTTTGTCTTAGTCACTTATCACTGAGATCTCCCAGATGATACCCACAACTGAAAGGAGGAATGTTTTAGCTTTTTTTTCAGTTTGTCAAGGTTTCAGTTCAGAATCAGCTGGCTCCAGGGCACAATGATATGGTAGAAGGGACTAGGCAGAGGAAGGTTCCTAATCCTGTGGTGACCAGGAAGGTAAGAGTCAAGCAAAGGGACCGGAAGGGAGATATAAATCTTCTGAGTCACACTCACAGTACCCTACCTCTTCCAACAAGATCCCACCTCTTAACTACAAATATGCAACAAACCCTCCTAGTCTAATCACCTTCCAAAAGGCCTGCATATGATTCCATGAAGATTTAGGGTGACATCTAGATAGAACCCATAGCATTTTTCTCATGGACCCCAAAAAGTGTATCTGCAAGTGTTTTTTTTTTTTTTTTTTTTTTTTTTTGGTGGTTTTGTGGTTTTTTTGCGGAACCAGGGATTGAACTCAGGCCTTTGAGCTTGCCAAGCAAGCACTTACTCTACTGAGCTATCTCCCCAGCCCCGCTGCAAGTGTTTATACTAAATACATTTAATCCATCTCTAAGAGCTGCCATAGTACTACAATTTTAACACTGCTGAAAGGATCAAGACCAAAATCTCCTCTGAGACTTAAAGCAAACTCTGAGATGTGAGCATCTTTAAAAAGGAAAAGAAAAACACTGCCAAGATACAATGATACAAGTAAACATTACTGTTCCAAAATGAAGAAATACTATAAAATGGTTTTTCATTTATACTCCCCTTGTTTGTTTTATTTTGTTTTCTCAGAGATGGATGTTCCATTGCCATTGAAATATTGTAGGTGCATAAAGTCATCAAAATAACTCACTATAGTCAAACAGTCCATAATAGTAGTGGGTTATCTGTGGAACTGGCCATGTCAGAAGTTGTTGACTTCAGCCTTTTACAACTCAACGTATTAACATAGCTTTACTTTTTTATACCTTGTGGTTAGACTTTTCTGCTGGGTGGTTGAGGCCAAGATAAAATAAGACCTATATGAAGAATAAATGCAACCTTTGTATCTGAAAAAGAAATAGGTAGGCTAGATATACAGCTATTTTCTTAGTTCAATGAGAAGATTTGCACTAATAGTGTTTAGACAAGATATCATGTCAGCATCTTGCACTCTGAATAACTACTGCAAAGACAACAATATGCATTGTATTAATTATTATAACTGTTTACTGACCTGTTTTGAAACCGTGTCATTGCTATTTCTTATTAAAAATAATAAAATTAAAAAATTAAAAAGGTAATATATCAACCACTGTTAATGAGGTATTCTTGGTTTAAAAACATGTGCTGTTGTATGTTGCCCTGTTTCTCTGTTTCTAATTTTTATTCTTGCTTTGCTTTTACTTTTCAAAATAAATTTAAATTTAAAAAATGTTTAAAAATGAAGAAATAGAGGGATAAAGCTAATGAAACCAAAAGAAGACTGAAATTGATTGGGGCAGATATTTAACCCTTGAGTGTCCAGGGCAATTTCTCCAACGTTTTTGGGTCTCCTCTGTATTTTTTGCTTCATTTTCACATCTTTATGTACTGCCTTATCAGTGGCATATTGCTTGAGCTCTGTTACGGTTTCTGTCTAGTTGACCTCCCCCCACCCAAAGCCTCATGCATCCAGGGTTGGTTTCTAGAGTCTGTGGTTAGTTTATGATTCAGTGCCGGGATTACAGGTATGAGTACTACACCCACTCTGGGGTAGATAATTTGCATAAAAATGTAAGGAGGTGAGAGTGGCTTGCTAGCTGCCACAGTTGCTGCTCCTCCCTTGGCTTTGCTGTTTACTGTCACCATGAGCTGCTGCCCTCTGTTATTTACCACTCTGCCTTGGAGCCAGCCAACTATGGACTGAAACCTCCACTAACTAGGATCTAAATAAACCTTTCCTGTTCTAGTTTTTGGTGTTGAGTATTTTGTCCCAACAATGCAAGAAAAATAACTGAGACAAATTCTCAGGCCTTCTTCTGAAATCTGAGTGGAAACCTCCCTGACACAAAAAATTACGTGTTCTGCATACCTGTGAAATCAACACTATGTAGGTAATGCTAAGGTTTATTGATGGCCCTAGTAGTAGGCAGACCATCTTGCATCATGGCTACAAGGGCCCCTGGGTTCCTGGATGCATTAACAGTCTGAATGTAATCCCAAGTAGTCAATTTCCTAAGTGACCTTTCTTGAGCTGAGTATCCTGAAGTTCTCTGTTCAGATTTGCCTTCCACCCTTTACAATGCATTTTTTAGTCTTCCATCCTTAGGCCTGCAAAGGGAGGGGTCCCAAAGTACTTCGCTTTATTTAATGCTAATGCTTCCAGCAAGATGTCTTTTGATTAGTTTTTGCACATACTTTCATTTCTGAAGTAAGTCAAACCTTAAAAAAACAAGAAACAAAAAAATCAGTTATGCTGCTTGCTCTTGATTCTCAATGTAGAAGTGGCTAAAAGTATCCATGACACAGCCTCAACATTGAGTTGTTTTTAATTTTCCTCTAGTAGACTGATTAGTCCACTGTCCTTAATCTCAGTCTTTCACAAAGTCTCAGGACATGAGCAAAATGTAGACAGATTACCTGCCAGGTCAGAAAACACATGGCTTGAAGTCCAACTGGCAGCAGAGTACCTATTACCAACTGTAACCTCCTGATCCTGGTTTTCTCTAGCTGCATTTCTGTCTGTATTCTGGTCCTCTATACTTTGATCAAAACCTCCCATTAATCTCTGATCATAGCACTCTAGCTTTTGGTCAGCAGCTTCAGACCTTTCCAAATTCCTCCTGTAAAGCAATTCCAAAGGCATATAAACTGCACGGTCAAGTAGATCAAACAGCAATGATTCCACTTATCTGTTACTGAAATCTGCCCTAGTCATTCTATTGGCATAGATATGATACATGACACCCACAAATTAAAGGAGGAAAGTTTTATTTTGGCTGACAGTTTGTAGAGCTTTTAGGTCAGAGTTGGCTGGCTGCAAGGCAGAATAGCATGTTAGGAGGGTCTAGATAGAGGAAAGTTGCTCATTTTGCAGGGACCAAGAAACAGAGAGCCAAAAGAGGGGCCAGGAAGGGAGACATAACTTTATGGGTTACACTCACAATGACGTGCTTGCTTCAACCAGGCCCTGCCCCTGAACAGTAAATCAGGTATAAACCCTCATAATCTAGTCACCTCTCAAAGCGTCTGATTTTAATCCCAGGAAGCTTTAGGGGGACAGCTAGATATGAACCATAACATCTCCCCAGGCAGTGGATTGGATGTTGTTTTTCTCCACCACTCAGCTATCACCCTTTGGGCCACACTCCCTTCTTCTTGTTCATTTTCATAAATTCAGTGTTGAAAATCCATAGAGAAAAATTAAGAAACATACGTTAAATACAAACTAACATTTCCACATTTGTTCTTTATGGTCTCTCAGTTAGTCTTTTTATCAATTCTCTGGTAAATCTCATGTATTCCTGTAATCCTCAAATTAATTATCTTCCAATATTTTTCCTTTGGGAGTTCTTTGGATCCATGCAATCCAAAGCCCTGAATAAGAGCCCTATTTTATGGAATAACATGAAAGTATGCTTTTAGACAGGCTCTTCCATAACATTCTACATGTTACAAGACCGGTATATACAGGGATTCCCGCTTGTTAGTAAGCTAAGAAGAGTTATTTTAGAGGTCATTATCTTTTATGCCAATCTTTTTTCAAATCTGAGATCATAAGTGATGGGTTTTCTTTTTCCCAGAGCCTTTGTTTCATGGTTGTCATGATTCTGAGCAGTCTCATTGGCTTCCAGTCCTAACTTCCCATAAGAAAAACACAAAGTCACACATCAAGAGACTCTGGAACACAGCCAGGCCATTGGAATGGAAGTGATGGTTTTTGCTTTCTTGAAGCTTATCTGCACTGGACATGTGCTCAGCCTAGCAGGCAGATAAATTGGCCATCCACTTAGCCAAGCTAAATGTACAGGGAAGGAAATAGTAAACTTTACAATGTAAACTGAACTAGGCAAATCCACAAAACTAAGGTCAGTGAGGAAAAAAAAAAGTAGGCGATGTACCTCTTATTTAGTCATTAGAAATTAAGAGTTCTTTTTTTTTGGGGGGGGGCTGGTCATGCTAACATGAACCAACAATTCACATAGCCCAAAAGATAACAAATTCCACAAGGGTCTAGGGTACTTTAATCAAAATGTCATCCGCAGAAAAGGTCAGGAGAGTAGAAAATATGATCTTTATAATTTCTGTGTACCTAAAGGGCCAGATCCCTATTAAACAATCATAAAGTGTGGTCGTTTCAGGGAAATACTAAGAGTCTTTAAAAATAATCAGTAGATTCCAGTTATTTACGTCATAAAGAAGCAGAACCATCTTAAGTAACACATGGGCAATAAAAGCAAGCAGATGTTTGCATTCTAAACAGGGCACTAATGGAGGTGCTATGGCACTGTGTCAAAGCAAAGTTTGTCATGTTCAGAATTGTCCACTGGAGTTTTAAATACAGCTGCATTAACTATGAGCCAAAAACTGGCACACTTTTCCTTTCCACTCTGAGCCTCATTCTTTGCTGCAGGTAACAACTGATAATACAGTCTTAGCACTCTGTATTAAATCAGTTTTCAAAAATGGGCCTTGAAATATGTGATTGTCTGTAAGATGAAACCTTGCCATAAAAACAATTACTTGGATGGATAAATTACAAACATAAGTTATTATGAGCAAAGTCACAGTAAAAATGAATGAATAAAACCAAATCCCAAAGAGAGTAGATTTGGAATTTCATGTGCAGGCTGTAAGTCTGGCAGTTACTTAGTCAAGCATTGGGTATTCTGGGAAAATCTTGACAGTAGAAGTGGATTCACATGCAGTCTTATCCTTTCCTCTGCCCTGCAGAAATTCAGAGCCTTTTATAAATATTAAACCAGGTACTGCTGGTTCAATAAATGACTTCTGGGAGTGTGAAAGGCATTTGGAGAGTTAACTCTTTAGGCTGCCAAGCTATCATTCACTGACCTGGAATAATTGTTTGTCAAATAAGGCATAGCAAGTCTTTTCCAGAGCACCTAACAGATTAGAAAGCCTGGATTCCTGCCACTTAAGCCTTTTAGAGTAGGGACCCTTTTAAAAGCAAATTGCCATTCCTCTAATACTGTGGAATAAGACAGTAACAAAGGTTATAGGAGCCCTGTCATCTTAGGGATCAGCTTCACTAGGATGGACCCTACCAGGGTACTATTACTAAACCATTTTCATGGACACATCACTTGGCTGACCATTTTCAAAAAATTGCTAACAACTTCCTCCCCTGCCTTATTTTTGCCTTCTTTCAATTTTCCACCTTTATTTTTATGCTTTCATTCAGATAGCTGGAGAAAAATGTTCTCCCATTCATCTCCAATTCCACAATGCCCACTTGGTTGTATGTATATTTTTGATTCATTAATTTTCCCTTCTCATTCCTTACTTTCATCTCTCTAGCTCATTTTTAAACTTTCAAGCATTTCCTCTCAAGTGTCTTTCTCCCTGCTCCTTTTGTTCTCTCTCTTTTTCTGCCTCTTGGATTGTCTTGCAATTTGTGCCTCACCTCTTGCTTTTTGATCCTTTCACTCTGCACCTGCTTGTCACCTGACTGCTGGGATTTTGTTTCTGAATGGGAGGACTGCTTCACTGGAGAAGGGAGAGCAGGGGCTCTGCTGCTTTGGGACTTCCCTTCTCTGAAGGAAGCTCCTGCTTATCTTTTTTGTTCCTTTATCTCTCCTATCTTTTTTTCCCTGACATCTTTGGTCTTAATGTAAGTTCTAAATCACTTTATTTGCTTGTAATGTCCCCAGCGATAACTTTGCAAATTCAGTAAATAATAGTTGAAACTTATCTTCCTTAAAATAGACACTTTCAAATGGACTCATATGTTTGTTTGTCTTTATGGCCTGCACATAGAGATGTACAGACACATACAGTGATGTTATATCATTAGTGATTTTAGTAGATAAAATAAAAATGGATGTAACATCGGTATGTGGAAATAACTGACTAGAACTATATAAGTCCTTGAGAAGTCTTTGAAATATTAATAAAATTATTTTAAACAAATAAATGCATTGTAGAATATGATTGTTACATTTCACTTAAATCACTGGTATCATACATTAAAACATAAAGTTAATTTTGAGATTCTTGACCAACAGCAATAAATTGTATATAATACACAATTATTTTCCTCACAAGATGA
Source organism: Myocastor coypus (assembly GCA_004027025.1). NCBI lineage: Eukaryota > Metazoa > Chordata > Mammalia > Rodentia > Myocastoridae > Myocastor > Myocastor coypus. The sequence continues at coordinate 10,172 of PVJA010002824.1, read as the reverse complement.
CTGATCATTTATAAATAAACTTTTGTATGATTTAAAACTCACATGTTGACTTAGTCTACAAAGAGATAGGCTGAATTAAGCAGACAACAAGATAAATCAAAGAGACAAGTATATATGAAATGGGACATTTCAGAGATAACATCCAACAGACTTTATTAACTAATTTATGACCTGCAGTCTGTTGGCAAAGGCTTTCTCTCTCCCCAGCTTGTCTTTCCAAGCAGGAAACAGAGCAGAAGACTTGATGGTGTATAAAGCTCATATCTTCATCTCTGAGCAAGCTTGATTTGGGGATCTGGAGACAGAATTCATGCCATTTTCCATTGATTGTAAGTTTGATGTTCTTTCTCATGGCTGTGCCCATCACTCCAGACCATTGTGTCTGGTTCATTCATTATCCTTAAAATACTGGCACATGATTTATCAGCAGGTTAACTCCACTCATGGACAAAGTAAAGCCATTCTCTGCTCTAATATTGTCTAGTACTGGTTCCTCCTGTTTCACCGAGATTCCTACAATTTCAGGCTTGGAATTACTGCTATCACACATGCTAATTGGACATTTCTATATAATACCCTGCTTTTAACTCAGCAATGCCACAGCCAAGTGGGTCTTTATGAAGTGAAAATAGCGGTCCCTCTGGGAGAAACGTTTCAGATTGAAAATTGACTTTTTACACTGCCTTTATTGCTTGAAATGCATTTGCACCAAAATGAGTTATGCAGAGCAGAAATTATAAAGCCAGAGAAAAGTAGTAGAAAGAGGAAGATCTTAAAAACATGCCAAAGACTTCTATTTTCAGATATCAACTTTCACTCTGCATCTCCCATTCACCCAAATCCTCACAAATCCCTCATACCCAGGTTAAGATTCAGGCACAACCTAGTAACCTGCGAGTATATATGAGCACTTCACAATATTCCACCCAAGCATTACCCAAGGGAAGGGACAGAATGAAAAGGCCTCACTCTGTCCCATAAGATGTTTACATGAAAATAAATGTTGTACATAAAAAAACTGAATAGGATCATGATGAGAAATTAACTGTTTTAATAATTCAACAAAAGAAAGACAAATGTATTTAATCTCCACTCATGAATACATATACAAATATCGTTGGTGTACAGTTTTGTTTCAAGACAAAGACATATGAGCAATATATTGCAAAGATCAAGGGGCAATAATGGAACAGGGAAAAAGAATATTAGTGATGACTGGCATCCTACCACAGCAGAACACCTGCAGAGAGGGAAGCTAATAACTGGATTCCACAGGGCTTAGCCCCTTGCCCCCCTCACTTGCCCATTTCAAGGTTTTCCTAACCCTGTGGCTGCACTTTTCTTTATCTAGTGACTTCCTTAGAGAAGAGACTATTTAGAGGCCAGAAATGAAGTCATATGGTCACTCAGGGCAGTGGAATTATGTTTCACACAAAGTACTCTTGCTGGATGGATGCTAGAAAAGAAGAATGTCAAAACTGTTTTTTCCCGAGTCCTGCAAGGAGAGTGGAGTTAATCAAGTGTGTTCATCTGTTAGTGCAAACTGTTGGATTTGCCTAAATCCTATAGTCCTTTTCTAAATGATAAGGGATCTCCGCTGAGAAAAGCAGTGTAGCTTGTTTCTGTATGGGATCCTTTAATTCAAGTTGATGGAGAGGCATAAGGGAGCTGGAAAGATATACAAGGAATTCAGACAACTGAAGTTAATAGCTGTCCTGTACATTATCAACAAGGAGAAAACTCCACTTAGGAAAACTTACAGAGTGTTGAGATCTCAGCTGTCAAGACCCTCACAGACCACACCACTCCCGTATCACCCCCAGGAAGTCAGCTATTCTCCTCCAAGTTTGCTATAATAGTAACTCATGTGTAGGACTTAGAAAGAAGTGGTTTTCATTTATTCACGTCTCATTTGCTTTTTTCATCAACTATGGCAGTACATGTTTATGACTTAATTTTTTAAACATGGAAGGCACCTAGAGCTCAGAAAAAATTGGCATCTCATAGCTAATGAGTGGAAGAACTAGGATCTGAACTCTCGTCATCACTCTAAGCTTCAGAGCTCATGCACGTTCTACTGCTTCAGGCTACCAGTGATTCCTCTCCTTGCCCAGGCCAGGTTAATTTCTCTTGTTCCCTACATCATTAATGATGTCACTATGTCTCCAGTTATGTGGCTCAAATTGATCTAACATCTCCTGGTCCCTCACCATCTCCATGTCCCATCTACCACCCATTCCTGTCAGTTTTTGCACACAAATATAACTGGAATCTGTGGGTTGCTCTTCGTTTCTATCATGATGATATTAGTAGTTCCACTGTGTCATTTTCCTAGCTTCTGCCTGATCCACCCACATGCACTCTGATGGCTCTTAGACCTGATGTATTTTCAAGATTTTGTCAATATATTATTGTGCTGCCCTATACTATATTATTGTTGACTTGATCAAAGTGGTTTCTGCTTTGGCCTCAACATGTAAGGTGAGGCCTGCACAGAGCAAGGATTTGATAAATTTTATGGTGGGTACAAAGCTCATTTTTCTCTTCTTACTGCCTTCTTTGTATTTGTCTACCATAATCATTATACAATTTCTTGTCCTATCCTCGTGTTCAGTCTTTTTCTTTTATAATACTAGAGATTGAACCCAAGGATGCTGTGCCGTTAAGCTACATCCTCCTTAATTTTTATTTTGAGAAAGGGTTTTGTTCACTTGTCCAGATGGGACTCATACTTACAGTCCTCCTACCCCAACCTCTCAGTGCTCAGATTACAGCCATGTACTATTGTGTGCTGCTTCTTAGTCATGATTGCAAAGAAATCCATGCTAAGACAAAAATATGGAAACTAAAGATGCTCTTTTCCTTAAAGCCATGTAATTTCTACTGAAACACTATTTATTTATTTATTTATTTATTTATTTATTTATTTATTTATTTATTGTCTTTTTGTGACAGGGTCTTGCTATGCAGTTGAGCCTGGCCTTGAGCTCACTTTTGTAGACCAGGTTGGTCTCGAACTCACACCAATCCTCTTGCCTCAGCCTCCTGAATGCTGGGATTACAGGTGTGAGCTACCATGCCCGGCTACTTTTGATATCTTAAAAGACAATAAAATCCTGCTCTAATGCTGACATTTCAGGCATCTGATGAGCCGGGAAAGATGTATTCTAGCTCCAAAATATTCAGAGAAAACACTCCCACTTTACTCTAAATGATGTCGAGAGGAATCTTCACTTATCACTGTCTAGGTTACAGTCATGATATCATAGTCATTCCTTGACCATGAGTGCTTTTGATCATAATGACTCCTATGATTTTCACTTCAGGTGAGGTATAGGCATTATTTGAAACAAATTTTATCCATTAGTAGAAGTCACACATGTGGCCATGCCTCTCAAAGAAAGAAGAAGCATAAGGGGAATTACTGGCAATGTATCTTTTTCTATAATATTTTCTTGGAAATAAAAAAGGAGGAAGGTGACATTTCCCCCAGGCTAGAGAGAGGTTTAAATGGCCTTTGGATCGGGTGAGACTGGAAGAAAAAAAATCCAAGGCAGCCTATAGAACCCTGCAAGCATGCTGAGTCTTAATGCATTTTTGGAAACTAGAAGGATGAAAGAATTAACTCACTATCATGGGGTAACTGATGTGGAGTAACTTAATAGATGGGTCTTAAGGGTACAGAAGGTTAACTGCATTCCTCATTCCCTTCCCCATGAGGACCTGAGGAAGGTCCAATAACCACCTGCTTTGTTAACTTCTAGTAAGTGTTCAGAGATAGTAGCTCAGCAACTTAAGCTCATGCCTGGAAAGTGTAAGGTCCTGAGTTCGATCTTTGGTACAAAAACAAACAAACAGATAAAAAAGAAAAAGTACAAACTCAGAGACAGAAGACAAATCCTTTTAAGGAAGCGCTACAACTCAAACGATGATACAATGCAGAAAACAGTACCATGAGCACACAGTCAAGAAATTGAAAGACCTTAAAAGTTCAGCTGACCTACAGTTCACATTTTATGTGTGGAGAGGACTTCTAAATCACCAGTGGGAATAGGCCTAAAAGAATGCTTTTAATAAATGTTGCCTGGAACATTCAAGTGCCATGAAAATGTTGTATTATAGATTAATTCAATTTTTTCTTTCCTAGTTGAGTACCTTAAAATAGATGGTATCTGAGATTCAGTCAAATTAAGTCAGACATAGAGAGCCTCTTGATGTACATTTTGATAAATCTTCCCTGCTTCCACATCATATAAATACCATATGGTCCCTATTTGCCCTAGCAGGAAGTAAACATTTGCCAGGGTCTAGGAGCCCATGGACACATACTCTACATCTTGGGAGCCACATCAGATTAAATGTTTCATTTCTACTGGGATAGGGTGTGATGGCTGAGAAGTTGGAGATAGTGGAATCTGAGGGTAATCTTGGGGCCTCATACTCTGAGAGAGGTCTGCCCTGAAGATCTGTGAGAAAAACATTGCAATGAACAGAAGCTAGGGAAGTGTTCTACTTATTGAACAAAACAAGTGGTTTTTCTTCATACATTCACTACCCACCACTTCTGCCACAAGTATTGGAAAAGCCTTTTAAGTTAGTGAATTAAAAATATAAAGTGAGTATGTTTTGATTTGTTCATAAAACATACTATGTTGGGAGAAAAATCTCAAAAAAGCATAAATTAAACTGAGATAACATAAAATACTATATAGCAGGAATAAGTCTTTAAGACAAGTGCCTCAAACAAAAACTTACAGGTATAAATATGTAAAATAATTACAGGATTTGACGCAAGATATGAGAAAAAAATATATATGTATGTCCTATTCTCTTTTTTTTTCCTTTTGTACAGGGTCTCGCTACTGACTCATAGTGATCCTCCTGCTTGTACCTCCCAAGTGCTGGGATTACAGGCCCAGACTCCATCGCTGGCTCAGCGCACTCAGCGCACTCGAGAGCGGGGCTGGTGCAGCAGGTGGGGCCAGGAACTGAACCGAGAAAATATATTATGCATCACTAAAACACAAATTTTATACCAATGAGTTGTTGGCCAGTGCACATTTGGTTCTACTTCTTCAGTTCTAGACTTGTTTACGTGAAGATGTCTGATTTAACCCTACTCGTTTCAGACCCAGCCAATGTATATTGATTGGCCTCATGCCAAGTATTATGCATTTGTAGACATGACCATTTTGAATATTGATAACAATCTAATGAAGTGCGTATTTATGGCTCCATTGATACGTCCACCATCCACTGCTTTTGAAAGAAGTTGGGAAATACTACTATCCTTTTGTTTCCTAACTTTAAGCCGAGGTTATCAGTTCCTGTAAACTTGTTATCTGCTCTCTGATAGTTTATATACTGTTTTGTTCCCCAAGGCAATACACGATGAATGTGTCAGCACAGATATAAATAACTGCACAATTAGATACTCAAGAGGGAAAATAATTTTGCTTTAAATTGCCAAGGCCGTTTTTGCAGAACAATACTTATAAATAATGCAGCATTTCTTGGCTCAACTCTTTAACCAAAATTGCAATTCTGTCACATGTTCAAACTCAAATTGTCAAATTAACGAGGTTCTGCTTAATCTCATTTCTGTAGCAAGTTTAGACAAGTGAAGAGCAACTCACAAGAGACTGTGAGCATACTTGCTCACACACAGCTTATGCTATTCTTTTTGCAGGAACAGCTATTAGACCCCATGCATATCTGAGAAGGCTGTATTTCCCAAAGCATGGCAATGTATTTTTATTTTCTTTTTACATGAAAAAGAACATTTACATGGATGTGTGGTCCTAACATATGAAGTAAAACAATGTGTTTAAAAGGTTACTTCATAAATTATACCTTTATATGTGATTGCAAGCAATTAATTGCCAAACAGATACAGACTTTTACACTCAACTAGAAATCCTGGGCCTGCCTATCATTTCATCAACTAATCTTTCTTCAGATATAATACATTTTAAGTTGCTTGTACTAATATCCCTGGTACCTTGAAAATCCTACTAGTACAAGTTAGTTATTAATTTATGGCATTCTATTCCATTCTATTTCCTTCCTTCCTTCCTTCCTTCCTTCCTTCCTTCCTTCCTTCCTTCCTTTCTCTCTTTGCAATACTGTGAATTTAACCCAGGAACTTCACATTGAGCTGTAACCTCAGGTTTTAAATTTTCATTTTAATTAATATTTTAATTTTTTAGACAGAGCCTGACTTTAATTACTAACTTGTCCAGGCTGGGCTTGCAATTATTGTCTTCTTGCCTCATCTCCAAGAGTGCTGGAATTGTGAACATGGGCCACCTTGCTGAGCATTAGATCTATTTTTTACATATACATTCTTAGAATTAATAGTAGCTGCTCTTGTCTGCTTCATGAAGATTGTTACCAGAAAATCTACTTTAATAATCTCCAGTGGCTATCAGCCAACATAAAAGCTTTCTAGTTGCTCTAGTGTTTTGGAAATCTCACTTCTCTATGTGGTACTCCAAGACCCCCTAACAACTGATGATAAAATAATCTCTTAATCTCTCTCTCTCTCTGTGTGTCTCTGTCTCTCTCCTCTGTCTCTGTCTCTGTTTCTCTCTCTCTATCACACACACACACACACACACACACACACACACACACACACACACACGGAAAGCACTCTACTCTACCAATGATCCACACCCAACCCTGAGAGACTAGTCTGAAAACTACATTACATTTACAATCTATACTGACATCATGCCACTCTTTCATTTATGCTCATTTCTATATGTCCTGCAGGGGGTTCTATAGTGCCTTTCCTCTGTTAGCATGTACAGTTGCCTGGTGTGTACTTGCCTTCCCCCAATGTGGAAATCAACTGGTCAGTGAAAGCATGAGTATCTTGACATGCCAGCTGCCAACAGTTTTTTTGTGCTCGTGGGTTGGGCAGCTCTGACTTAAAAGATGACCAGCAAAATGATGGGTTAGCAAGTAACTCCAACTTTCCATGCTGTGCATCATTCAGTCAAAAGAATTCTTTTTGCAGGGATGCTATCTATTGCATGAAGGTTTGATTTAAATTCATCTGTCTCTTATATACTGCTTTTTCCCCAGAATACTTAGAAAAGCACTTCAAAAGGTACTCAATAAATATTTGCTGAATGAATGTAATGGGAATTAATAATGCCAAATGTTTTTAAAAAGGTAATTGATGTCAAATGGTAGGCAGAGAAAGTTCAGCAGGGATAAGAAGTCTTAGTACAAATTTGGTACAGTGTCCAAGGAAGGAATTTGCATTAATAAGTAACCTTTGAAGCTGTGTTCTTTTATGTCCATTGCCCCTGGACTAAGGCAGTCTGGTGTCAGAAAGTCCCCATCAAACAGCAGTTTCAGAAAGAAGTAGAAGCGAAATCCAAACGTTCAAAAGGATCCCATAAAGAAACACTCTATCACTAGCTTTTCATATCTTTGAGAACAAAACAGTGCATGCGCTTATGCACACAACTACACCCACACGTGCACATAATACACACATGCATGCACACTCACACACACACACATGACACAACATCTTCTTAAATTCTTTATAGAATAAATTGGACAAAGTGGATGACATAGAACAGGCCTTAACACTCCCCCAATTGCACAAAAATAGTATAAAATAGGACCTTTTTCTTTTCATTGTCCCCCAAGGCCCCAAACTCAGGTTAAAAGAGTGGTGGCCTTTCATCGTGCTTGATCAGTATTTTGGGCTTTGGTTATCAAGTGCTGTTTTGTGTCTTTTACATATGATGACAGATAAACAAACTGATCCAATGTGTACAGTAGCTTGGGGAATACTGAGGGAGCTGTGCAGTCCAGAGATCGCTTTTAGAGGACCTGTTCCATCCAGGCATACCCTGACAGCCCAGGTGTGAAGAGGGATAAGCAGGAGCGTGTCATCCTGGGCTCCAAGCATATCCATCATGATGATTATACAAAAGGCAAAGCCCCAGTAAGTTGCATGGAGCCACTCTTCTCCTGGTGTACACCATGCCTCCCTCTGGGGAGGCACAACGCGAAGGACCACACTAAGGCTCTGAGAATCGATATTTCCTTTGTTTTTCTGCAGTATTTTCAATTCTTTTAATCAGTACACTAATGAATGTCTCCAGGCCTTAAGGAAGTTTCCAAATAGTTACACCTTTCCCATGGGAACACAGTACCCAGTGATTTGGAGAAAAGTTAATGCAACAATATAACATTGTAATTTTCTTTGTTTAGAGAATATTTTGGATCTGAAAATAACTTTAATCCTTAAGAAGAAATGCCCTAGTAACTCTGTTAATGCCAGAGTGGTAAACACCATAATCAATACTATTACTCCAAATGAGCTGCCTGGGAGTCAGAATGAATAGATTTGAGAGGCGAGACTCTAGGCACCAGCAGTTACTCATATTCCACTGGCAAGGAGACTTCTAAACTTGAGATCCAACACCCTATGCATCACCCCAGCCTCCTTCCTACAGAGGACTTATCTGTCTTTCTGGTTGTATATTCCCTGGGCTGTTAACGTAATTAGTGTATAATAACTATGTACATATGCACTCACAGGAAAAACGGCAGACATGCTAGTCGATTTGGCTTGAGGCCATCTCATCGGCGGTGTGAGACAACGTGATATTAAAACATCTGTTATTAACTGTATATTTTAAAATAGCGTTTTGTGTCTCCCGGGATACTCTCATTGATAGCAGCACAATATTAAGACTCCTATTTTCCTAGCAGTATCAAGGAGATAACAAGCTTCAAAACATTTTCACTGGCCCCTCTATTGCTTGTGTTATGAAACATTTTATTTATTGAAACATCCGCTGTGTTATACACACTGCTTTGCTCTTTCATTATCTCAGAAGGGACCCACTTTCATTTAAACCATGTTTCAAAGGACATTTGTGCTGTTTGGTTTCATGATCCTTAAATTAAATCAGTCATAGCTTTTGCTCTTAGGAGTAGGCGCGTGCCAATCTGTATTAAGACCACAGTCTCTCCAAGGAAGGGAGTATGACTTGCAATTTTTGTAAAGAGTGGTCATTCTCTCAAATCTGCTTGTTTTCCCTGATTACTTTTCAGTAAGTTCATGTAAGAAATTAATTTCTCCATATCAGAAACGTTGTGCCACTTGTTGCAGGCAGTAGGACAATTGCGCTCCTTGAACTCCCGGGACTAAGTCCTAGTTCAGGATGGAAAAAGGGGCAGTCACATCACTCAACACCATTGTCTAAGCTCACTGAATTCTAAAAACTGCTTTGTCCTGTGTAAATAAAGATACCAGTTTGCCCCTTCCTTGAAATCGATTTTGGAAGCTATAAAAAGTGAACTTTCTTCTCAAAAGTTTTACCTATGGCTCAGAACTTGATGGAAATAATATTTTTTGCCTTACCTAGTTGCTTGTAATTTTTGTCTATTTCCAAGTATAATTAAAATTACCCGGCAAATCTGTTAGATACTTTTACATTTCCATGTTTAATTACATTCCAATTGAGATTATTTTACACATATAAAAAAGTCTAAATTGAATTCAATTGGCTGAAATGCCCTTGACATAAAGTTACATTCATCATTCTCGCCCCATATAAAAATAGACATATGCTAGTTGTCACAAGGCAAGAGTGAACTCCTATACACTTCTAGAACAAAGAGGCCAACTCGGCTTCTTTCTTTCCTCTGTTTCAGAAGGTGTCCTTTATTACATGCACTAGATGCAAGGATTTTGCGGCTGCATAAATGAAAAATGACACCTTCAGAATGCCTTTTTAGTGACAAATTATACTTCAACACACTCTCACACTGCCTGCGGTTTTAAGTACCTCACTTAGATTTACTATTACTTCCTTGGGGACTACAGGTTCCTCGTAGAACACCCCCAAACTCATTTCTACTGTTTCAGAGTGCAACCAACAAGAGAAAGTATGCTCATCACAGTGGTATAGAAACTTCCCTAGTCAAAACATGCTCTGGAATATCTAAGGTGCTAAAACCGTCACCTTGGTGGATTGCTAGAGTTTTGATGTGCAAAACCAACAGAGAAAGTCGGCTGGAGATATCTGCAAAGCATTGTATTAGCTCAGGAAGGAGCTGTGGGAATATACGCTGAGCAACGCCTCTCACTTTGCTTCCTGGGTGAGAACAGTGAGGCTTGCCCCTTAGCAAAA